>JAJONQ010053880.1:0-15136 GCA_036250385.1 Solanum microdontum
GAAACTATATATATATATATATATATATATATATATATATACATTGTTTATAGCAAAATTGCTCGCCTTTAGTCTATTCAATTGTTTGTTGTTGCCCTAGGGGCTATTGTGGTTAGTTGTTGAGCTATGAACTGCCTATGGGGGCTATGATGTTGTCTAATAGGACTATGTTATTACCTAAGAGGGATATGCGTTACCCACGGGGCTATATTGATGCCAAAGAGTGTTATGTGTTGCCTACAGGGTATTTTGACGCCAAAAAGGGTTGTGTTGCCTACAGGGCTATGTTAATGTAAAAGAGGGCTATGTGCAGCCCATAGAGCTATGATGTTGCCTAAGAGGGCTATGCGCTGCCTACGGGTTATAACGTTGCCAAAAAGGGCTATGTGACTTCTTACAAAGACAAGGGGCTACCGATAGGGGTATGTAGATTGATTTGCCACCTTCTGGGCTTATGGGGGCCTACGTAGGTGGTATGTTGTTTGTACCTACCGAGCTTATGGGGGCTTGGTTAGGTTTTTGTTTGATCATTTTTGTAGTTTTAGATTCAGTAGTGGGTTAGCATGCTTATCTGAATTTTAATTTCCTTACTTGATTGCTTTTGGTATAGTATGATAATGCTAATTTAGTCTATAGCCTTTCATACTCTGTACATTATTTTGTACTGACGCACCATTGCCTGGGGGCGCTGCATTTATGTATGCAGGTCCCGACAGATGACCACCAATCATGAATAATGATGGGGAGATTGGTCATCTTCTAGCTTACTCTGCTACAACTACTATAACTTCCATGGCTGCTACTAATCTAATAAGATAAAGGGTCGTAGGCGGTGATTAAAAAATGTTCATTTTATTTGATAAGTAATCAAGGAGCTAATAGTATATAGCACTCAGATGAGGCTTAGTGAAAAACTAAACTGATTCAACTTAGCCCAACCAAAGGACCAGTAGACCTCCTCAGCAGCAGGATTGACTTCTATCTGTTTTGCTAGCCCCTTTCCTTTGGAGCTTCCCGAGTTGGGAGGTTTGTTAGTTTTTGTTGTATATACTTTTATGGGTAGGCTGGGGCCCTATCCCGCTAATCTTTACTACTCTTAGAGGCTTGAAGACTAGTGTGTGGGTGTATAGCTACGTTATGGCCATGCTGGCCTAGTTTGTTGGTTTGCTCAAGCTTGTGAGTTGTTTGATGTATTGTCTTGATATATACCTGCTTTCAGTTTTGGTACAGAGATCATGGTGGCCTCCATGGCCCAATCAAGACTTCTATGCTAGTTGGCTATTTCTTTATATGAACTCTTGGGAGTAGCTATTTCTTTTATAGATCTGTTGACAGGGGCCTTGCTGGCCGAGAGCTTAGTTTTAAGTCGAAATATACTTGTTTGTTTTCTTGATTGCATGTGGCTGCCATGCGCTAGCACTACTACAAAAGTAAACTTTAGCAACAATTTTTTTGCGGCAATCGGCTAATTGCCACTAATATATTTTCGCGAGGCAAAATATCAACGGCTAATGTATAATGGCCAGAAATAAGTATATTTTTAGTAGCAATTAGAAACAATAGCCGCAAAAATATCTCTATTTTTCTAAAAATAAAAAATTCCACCTTTCTCTAAATTATTTCCCTCAACCTTTCTCCAAATTCTAAAGAAAAAAGGTTTCCAACACTTTAAGGTAATCCATAATAACCAAAAAATCTCTCCTACACACATAAGGAAAATAGTTGTACTAAAAAGATCTCCCACGCACATAAGGATTCCTCAACCTAATTCATAAGATTAGCACGTCCAACAACCTATATTTCTCTCACAGCAACGACGCCCAACAACATTTTTTTTTCACAGCAGTGACGTCCAACAACAACAACTTTTCTGAAGTTTTCAGGTATGTAGATCGCTTCTCTCGACTCCTCTATTTCTATTATGTTCTATTGTCTGTGTTGCACTATAGATCTTCATTGAGAATTCAGCCCTACAATTTATTTTCTACCATGTTCATTAGCAGTATTTAGTCATTAATTTGGAAGAAAACAGAAAATACACTTGACAAACTAATCAGTTTTTTGGCATTGATTGTGATTTTAAAGTGATTTAAGATTCATAAAAGTATATTTTGTGTTTGAGTTCTCTTGTTTATGTTCTTTTGATTGCAATTGATCGAATCGATTCCTCTATTAATATATATAAAGGTGTGTGGCTGTTACATTAAGGCGAGTGGTTGTTTATATATTATGGCGCACAACTGTTTATATACTAAGGCGTGTGGCTGTTAATAAATTAAGGCGTGTGATTGTTAATCAATCTGTTTGTTTTACTAAATCTCTTTATGTTAATGATACATTGTAATGTTGAAGCCAATTTTTATATTTCTTGATTTGTTTCATCTCTCGTTTATCAGTTAAAGTTTTTCTTCGAACTCTCTCAAACAATAAACACGTTATACCTGTAGGTTCTTCAGTTAAAGTTTTCTTCGAACTCTCTCAACTATAAACACGTTATAACTGTAGGTTCTTGCTAACAATGTTCACTAGAATTTGGTCAATGCTTGTTATTTACAATCTCATATAGGATCTGGTTGTATAGTAATCCTACATCACATATCGAACACATACTATACACACAAACTAGTGACAGAAAAAATCAGAACAAAAAAGATCAGAACAACAAAAACTAATCTCAAAATCTCAAAAACTGTACAGATGTATGTTTGTTTTGATTCAACAATAGCTAAATTCTCTCATCCAAAAACTTATCAACAATCAGCTGGTTAGTACAAAAAGAAAGAGACAACCTGGTTCAGATTGTTGATAAGTTAGATATGCTGATGTTATTGTTAAACGGGGGTTGTTGCAGCTTGTTATCCTCTTTTTTAGTTTGCTATTTCATAATTGATACAACTTTTCTTTATAATTGTCCCTTTAATATATATTGTTTTTTGTTTTTTTACATTATCACTAGTAATGTGAAAATTTCTAAATCCCCTTATTTAGTTGTAGTTCACTTGCACAGACACATCATTTGATACTGTTGCTCTAATAGCATGTTTTTTGTTGACAACAGCTCCATAAGACTTGAGCTACAGTACTATTTGTTCATTTCAATCTACTGCTCTAGATGTTTATCAAATGAATAGCACATGTGAAATCTATTGATGCTTATATCAACTAAATGGTTTCACTAATCAGTGACGAGAGTAATATTCTTTTCTATAGATCGATTTCTTTTGATTTTGTATAAGGCTTAAAAAGAAACTATGATTAATACCAATATAGTGTTAAAATGGAAACATTTCTTGGTGAAAACTGCATCTTAGACTTCTTTATTTTCAAATCATATTGATTCTCCTCTTATTTTTTAAATTGCTTCAAGCCGGTCGGTCATATTCATTATCTCTCCCTTCCACATTCTAATTCCAAAGAATATCCATTATTGATTTTGGAAAATAAAAAAAGAGTTTCCTGGGGGTGGGGTGTTCTGCACGCCTTATAGATCAGAAATTCATTGTGATATCTAGGAATTACCTGGCCGCTACTAAAATTTTTAGTAGACTGGTAAAAACATGCACCTACTCTACATTCTGCATGTTAGACATCCTGATCTCCATGTCCTTTATTTCAATTCTTTGCTGATCATGATTTAGCATTCAGAAACCAGTGGCGGGGTACTGTCGTGGAGGTTCAGCCAATGGAAGTAATCCCTAACTTATGAAACTGAAGACATGCTATTTTCTTTTATAGTCACCCAAAACATTCCATCCATAGTAGAAAACTAGGTCTATGCTACATACATGCTTGCTTTTAGAGTGGGGCACAAATTTAGCGGATGTGAAAATGAAAGGTAATGAAGCTTCCCTTCGAAAAACTCATAAAGTTGAAGTTTTTTCCTCCACCATTTGCAACTAGTGAAATCTAAACACTACATGGAAATATGCAATACATAGTTCCGTAAAAGCAAAAGGGAAAAAATTTTCAAAGAATATATCTCTTGTATCCTATGTATTTTCATTATCGTCGAAATCCAAAAAAGTCCTCTTGAACTACTAACAATTTGAAGAGATTCTAATCATTGAATAAATTATGCAATGTACCAAACAATAATATCCTATTCCTAGAAGCCTTCCATCTAGTTTTCCTCTGCGCAAAACTTCTACTAAATTCCCCACAACAATTCCATTAGAAATCCAAGACACCTAAGTCATCCAACCAGAAGTTGAACTCCTTCTGCTGGCCTGGTCTCACTAAAAATCAAAATCGTAATCAATCTCGATAGGTGCTTGCTGCTCCATTTGCTGCAAACCTTCCAACGTGTTGCCATCTGCATTGTCCAACTGATATGATGAATTTGAGAACTGATCATCTGCGTTTTCACACTTGTATGATGGATTTGAGAACTGATCATTGTCATAGGTAGCATTCTGAAATTGATACGAAGGATCATAGGCATACTGCTCTTGTTTAGGAGGAACAGAGCCAACATCTTGACTTGGAGCCGAGGCATATAGTGGAGTTGAATCTATCATTTCTAACAACTCATTTACATCAAATATTTCATCATCCAAACACAAGTTTCCTAGGTCCTCTTGTCCGATGTCCCACGTAACATAACTACAAGCTACATGCTCTTCTTTAATTTCAAAGGTTTCACTTTTATCGAACAACTCCTAACATTGTCTCTAACTCTCATTATGTCATCAACACATCTCAGAGAAAGTAGATGATGTATTTAAGTCTGAATGAGATACAGTAGGCAACCTCGGCCAGTCATGTCTTTGGCTTTGATGATTTAATTTTCTTTTATGAATCTCCGTTTAAGCACTCAATCTTGGCCAGTAACGTCTTTGGCTTCGTGCTCCATTTGAGCAAGAAGGTACAATATTAAATAGGTTTATATTATTCCCACGAGTAGAGGTAGTAACAAGAAGAGTGCCACTATGGTAAAAAAAATAGAGCAGATATAGGACTGGTATACGCCCTGAATTGTGATATAACTGCTCAAGAAACAAAATCCTTAATAATAACCTGCAGTAGAAAAGTTGCAACGAAAATTCAGATCTCATCACCACCATACTGTGAACAAAGTTGATGCAATCATCAATGTATAAGCTAAATTAGAGAGAAAAATAAGAGGGCATTTGAAGTGGTTGAATAAGATTTTGTAAAATCACAATGTAGTCTTTTGTTTCTAGTTCCTTTTTGGAGTGCCTATGAGGTCCCCCATCCCCATTTATACAGAAGATTGGGTTCATTTTCTAGAGAGACATACTTAGTTGTAGGTTTTCTTCTTTTCGTTATACGACTTGTATAGGTTTCACTCTAACTATTAATAATATTCACCTTACCAAAAAAACAATTTAAGAGCTAAAAATAGTTTCTTAGAGCTTAGTATGTAACATATGAAGAACAAACTAATCTCGTTCAGAGAGAGATCGAGAGAATTGTCTTGCTCATATGATGACATGTAGTACATGCTTCTTAGTATTATAGAACTTAATTTGAATAGTGCAAAAGCAAGAAGGTAGTATATGCTTCTTCTTAGTAGCCTGAGTTTCTATGCTTGTCTTATCTTTGGTTTCCTAAGTTGTTCAAGAGGCCTAATCCTTAGAAGTCATGAGCTGCTCCGCTCTTTTTATCCTTAATTTTCTAGGTTGTTCTACTACCTAAACAATAGTTAGTATCTCCTATCCTGAAACCTTACAATTGCACTCTATCTTTAATAAGTAATCTACCCTGCCCAACAAGCTAGTTGATGAATATAAGTTAGGAACTTTGATTTTGTTCTAGACGGAAAAATAAGGCTAAAAACACTCCAGCCAAGGTCCTAAGGTATTTTTCTTTAAAAATGGGTATGTTCGTGGTTTAGGACTTGGTCCAACTCATTCAGTTCTATGGGGTAGTAGATCGTCTGTAGGAAATATTAATGCAAAGGATTCATCTAATGAGGTTGTACAAAGGTTAGAACATGAGATAACTGAGTTAAAGGAAAAACAAAATAAAGAAATAGACCTGATGAAACAAAATAACGATAAGCTGCAATCAGAATTCCTCAAAATGAGACAATTCATGCAAAAGTATGCTCCTAGTGAATCTCTTCTTTCAGATATCAATGGCACCTCAAATGAACATGTAACTAAATTTTACAAGTTTTAGACATTTTTAATGAAATTTAATTACTATAAGTGTATTCCTAATTAACATCGTCATACTTATAGGTTCCCGACAATGATAGTGGTCAAGAATGAGTACTAAAATCATCAAGGATATTTAGTAATGCTGAAATTACACTACCTCAAGTACTACCTCATCTTTATCATTTGACGCTATTGTTTGAGTTTTCTTGCTTCGTAAAATTTTTGGGTTGATGAATCAAATTACTTATGTTGTACTTCTTACTTCCTTAATTTAGTGAATATTCTTACTTTATTTTGATGAATAGATTTCCAAATATAGTAAATATTTTGTTGAGCTGTAGAATTCAAAGAGATGAAAGATAGTAAGGAGAGCATGTGAACTCAATAATTTTGGATGTGAGTATAGTTCACATGTATATATAATCAACCAATCTTAAAGTCTGAATAGTCCCACGTCAACTTTCAACAATAAGTTGTTGTCTATTTACATAGACTAAAGTACGACCACTCACTCGCTTCTTTCATAAGAAGCAATATTCCTCCTAGAAAGTTAGCTGCTAAAGGAAAATTAATACACTAGTGAAAAATTAATTTATCAATTGGCACCAATTTCCTTGGAACATCTCCTTCTAGAAATGCTCTTTCTTTGAACACAAACCAACAGTATTCTTTCGATAATTTCTCCAAGAAATGAAAAGATGATGTATTGCTACTTTGGTTAGTCTTATATTTGTATGGCATTTATAATGAATAAATATTTCTTGAACAAACTTGATGTTGTATGCTTGCGAATTGTGATACCAAAGTTTCTTCTAGGAACCAATAGAAATTCACACTTGATTTTTATCCGGATGCTTCTTGCTTGTAATTTTTCAAATTAGTCACACTGCTTGTGATATTTTTATACTTTGTGTTTCATCTATTGACACATTTCTTTTCTTATTTCAGGTATACAATCTGAAGTTCTCAAATTTCATATGTGGGCGATTTTAATATGAATAAGTGTAACAAAACTTATTCGAAGGCATTATTCAATAGGATATATATTAGTTCGAACAATATAAGTTTATTTTTATAAGTTCTAATATTCATATTTTGGATTAATACTTTCTTTTGTTTGTCTAGATTCAAAGAGATATATTCTATTTTATGGATTAATAGTAATATATATGTTTTAGCATTAGACAAATTTTGTTGGTACTATGAGGCTTTTGTCAATATGTTTATTGGATTTCTTTATATACATTTTCTCGGTAAATGTAGTAGTTATTATTAATGGCGGCTAAACAATTGTTGTTAAATATTATGATATTTAGCGGCAATTTTAATTGAATTTATTAGCCATAAAATTGATGCTAATAGGGCAAACTAAGACAATTTTAGAAGGGATATTGTAGCCATTACTCACCATAGTAAAATTGCCGTTAAAACTACTAACGTTTAGAAACTATTTATTTGGATTTATCGACTAAAACAATGAACGATGAAAAACCACAACTAGCCAATATGATTCACCTTTAGTAGCCAACTTAACTGTCACAAACAATTGCCATTAAAACTCGTACGTTTTAGTGGCTAGTATTTAAATTTATCGACTAAATCAATAGACGCTAATAGACCATAGTTAGCGCAGGCGAGGGTACTGGCAAGGTAACACAGGTGGAGGTAGCCCATTGTGAGACCCAGGGGGAGACATCTTCTTAGCCCTCTATAGCGTATCCAACGCTTCAGGAGCCTCCGAGGGCTACAGGACCCCCGACTCCACTAGTTCCTCATATTCCATCTGACTAGGATTTCAAGAGTGCAGTATGTATGTTAGCAAATTAGTAGCTGCACAGCGCCAACCTGTTGCGCCAGATGTTGCCGGACTTTTTGAAGGGCCCAAACGTTCAAGAGTTCGTGAATTTCTTGACTTGAATCCTCCACAGTTTACAGGGACAGATTGCACAAAGGACCTTCAACACTTTGTTGATTATCTTCATAGGATCTTCAGAGTCATGCATGCCTCAGCGACTGAGTCAGTTGAGTTAGCAGCATTTTGATTGCGTGATGTTGCAGTATTGTGGTATGAAAGTTGGGAGAGATCTAGGGGAAAAGATACATCTCTACCCACTTGGGATAGCTTTACAGAAGCTTTCATAGATCACTATTTGCCTTGAAAGATTAGGGATGGACGGATGGACCAGTTTCTGAACCTCCGACACGGCAGCATGAGTGTTCGAGAGTACGGGCTGAGATTTGATTCATTGGCTAGATATGCACCAGCATTTGTTGATACGATGCATGACAGGGTGCGTAGATTTGTGGGAGGGCTTAACTAAGACTATATCGACGCTTGTTCTACCGCTGCACTAAATGATAATATGGATATCTCGCGAATTCAGGTCTTTGCACAAGGCATAGAGGATCACTGACATCTACAGTATATGAGTGAGAGGGTCGAGAGAGAGAGACAGAAGAGGGCTAGGCCCATTGGTTCACCGGGAGATTTTCAAGGTGGTCCGAGACCACGATATTCTAGTGGGCCCTAGACCTCCACCACAGCAGTTCTAGGGTAGTAGATTTGATCGTTAGAGACAGTTAGGCCCATGTGAGGGTTTACGAGCATCAGACTCTCAACAGCAGAGGGGTTCAGGACAAGCTAGGACAGCACTACCGCGTTGCGCTACTTGCGGTAGGATGTATTTCGAGAGGTGCAAGAAGGGTTCCACATGTTGTTATTCTTGTAGACAGCAGGGGCATGGGTGGAGGAACTGCCCGACCATAGGTCAGGGTGGTGTAGGTCAGTAGTAGGTTCCTCCTCATCAGCACAGTCTACAAGGCGAGGACCCCAGACTTCAGCAGGTAGAGGCAGAGGTAGAGAGGGAGCATCTAGTTCTGGTAGTGGACAAAACCGTACATATTCACTAGACGGCCGACAAGAATCAGAGTCATCACCAGATGTTGTGACAGGTGCATTAATTATTTGCTCCCATTATGTTTATGCTTTGATAGATCCTGGATCTATTCTATCTTATGTTACCCCATTTATTGCGGGGAAGTTATGTATAGTAGTAGAGTCATTAGATCAACCATTTATTGTATCTACACCAGTTGGTGAGTCTATTGTTGCCAAGAGAGTCTATCGAGGTTGCACGGTAGAAATTATCAACCGTCAGACCTCTGTAGACCTGGTAGAGTTAGAGATGGTCTATTTTGACGTCATTATGGGTATGGACTAGTTAGCATCTTGTTATGCTAATGTTGAGTGTCGGACAATGATTGTTAGATTCCACTTTCCAGGAGAGGCAGTTCTGGAATGGAAAGGCGATACAACAACGCCGAAAGGTAGGTTTATTTCCTATCTTAAGGTGAGGATGATGATTACTAAGGGTTGTATTTATCATCTTGTTCGCGTTCATGATATAGATGCAGAACCACTGATTCTTCAGTCTCTTCCGGTAGTTAATGAGTTTCTAGATGTATTTCCAGACGAGCTTTCTAGTATCCCTCTAGAACGGGAAATTAATTTTGCTATCGATATGCTACCAGGTACACAACCCATATCTATCCCTCCTTATAGAATAGATCATGTTGAGCTGAATGAGTTGAAGGATCAGCTGAAAGATTTGCTTGATAAAGGCTTTATCGCGCCCAGTGCTTCACCATGGGGTGCACCAGTATTATTTGTGAGAAAAAAAGATGGCTCACTGAGGATGTGTATCAATTATCGACAGCTGAACAAGGCTACTATAAAGAATAAGTATCCCCTTCCGAGGATCGATGACTTGTTTGATCACCTACAAGGTGCTAAGTACTTCTTGAAGATTGATTTGAGATAAGGGTACCATCAGGTACGAGTTTGGGAGAAATATATTCCGAAAACAACTTTAAGAACTAGATATGGGCATTTTGAGTTTTTGGTTATGTCTTTTGGATTGACCAATGCCCCGGCAATATTTATGGACCTGATGAATAGTATATTCAGGCCGTATCTAGATACATTTGTGATTGTATTTATCGATGATATTTTGGTCTATTCGCATTCAAAAACTGAGCATGCAGATCATTTGCGAGCAGTCCTTCAGGTTCTTCGAGAGCAGGAACTTTACGCAAAGTTCTCTAAGTGTGAGTTCTAGTTGAGATCTGTGGCTTTCCTAGGCCATATTGTATTAGATGCAGGCATTACGGTTAATACAAAAAATATTGAGGTCGTAAAGACTTGGCCCAGACCCATGACTCCGACTGAGGTTCATAGTTCTTTAGGATTACTGGGTACTACAGAAGGTTTGTAGAGGGGTTTTATTCACTTTTAGCACCACTAACGAAGCTGACTCAAAAAACAGCTAAGTTCCAGTGGATTGAGCATAGTTTCAAGGATCTGAGGGACAGGTTGACATTAGCACCAGTTTTAGCATTGCCAGAGGGTTCAGAGGGCTATACGGTGTACTGCGATGCTTCTAGTGTTGGGTTGGGATGTGTTCTAATGCAACATGGTAAGGTTATCGCATATGCTTCAAGGTAGTTGAGGAAGCATGAGAAGAACTATCCGACCTATGATTTAGAATTGGCTACAGTTGTGCGTACGTTAAAGATGTGGAGACACTATTTGTATGGCGTTCATGTTGACATCTTCACAGATCATAAGAGCCTTTAATATATCTTTAGATAGAAGGATTTAAATCTGTGACAGCATCGGTGTCTTGAGTTACTGAAAGACTATGACGTGGATATTTTATATCATCCAGGAAAGGCGAATGTGGTAGCCAATGCCCTCAGTCGAAGATCTATGGGTATTTTATCCTATTTATGTGTTGAGAAACATGAGCTAGCACGAGAGCTTCATCAGTTAGCTAGCTTGAGAGGCAGATTGTTAGAGGTAGACGATAGTGGAGTCACAATTCAGGACACAACTATATCATCTCTAGTTGTGCAGGTAAAAGCACGACAACAAGAGGATCCTAGCTTAGAGCAGCTCAGAGCCAAATCTCAGGATCAACAATCTTTAGTATTTGATATAGCAAGAGATGGAGTCCTCATATATAACGGTCAATTGTGTGTTCTGAATGTTGCAGGGCTTCGACATCAGATTATGGAAGAGGCACATCATTCTCGTTATTCTATTCACCCTGGTTTGACGAAGATGTACCATGATATTAAGGAGATCTATTGGTGGCACGGGATGAAGAAGGACATTGTTGAGTTTGTGGCACAGTGTCCTAACTGCCAACAAGTGAAGGTTGAGCACCAAAAGCCCGCTGGGCTAGTCCAGGAGATAACCATTCCTCTGTGGAAGTGGGAAGCAATTAATATGGACTTTTTTTATAGGGCTACCTCGATCGCGCCGTAAGTTTGACTTTATTTGGGTAATTGTTGACAGACTAACAAAATTAGCCCACTTCTTACCCGTCAAGATTACTTTCACAGCTGAAGATTATGCAGGACTTTACATCTGAAAGATTGTTAGGTTGCACGGCGTCCCAATATCTATTATATCGGATAGAGGAGCACAATTTACAACTAACTTCTGGAAGTCTTTCCAGAAAGGATTAGAGACACAAGTTAATCTCAGTATCGCCTTTCACCCTCAGACAGATGGCCAAGCTGAATGCACCATTTTAACACTTGAGGACATGCTACAGACATAACGACTTTAATGGAAATTGGGATGACCACTTACCTCTTATTGAGTTCGCATACAATAATAGTTATCATTCCAGCATCGGGGAGGCACCTTATGAGGCTTTGTATGGTTGAAAATGTAGATCCCCCATTGGATGGTTTGAGGTAGGTGAGTCAGGGTTGATTGGACCTGATTTAGTACAGTAGACAGTGGAGCAGGTTAAGATCATTTAGGAGAGGTTTCTAACAGCTCAAAGCTGACAAAAGTCATACTCAGATATACGACGAAGGGACTTAGAGTTTTGTGTCGATGACTGGGTATTCTTAAAAGTCTCGTCTATGAAATGTGTTATGAGATTTGGTAAGAAAGGAAAGCTTACTCCAAGATTCATTGGGCTATACCAGATCCTTCAGAGGGTAGGACGAGTGGCTTATGAGTTAGAATTGCCTTCGGGGCTAGAATTTGTTCATCTAATTTTCCATGTATCGATGCTACAAAAGTGCGTAGGAGACCCTTCTCGAGTTGTCCAAGTTGAGGAGGTTCAGATCACAGAGGAGTTGTCCTACGAGGAAACTCCAGTTGCCATATTAGATCGATAGGTCCGTAAATTGAGGACCAAAGAGGTGGCTTTGGTTAAAGTATTATGGAGAAACAAGAAGAGAGAAGAGGTGACCTATGAAGCTGAGGATGACATGAGGTCCAAATATCCTCACTTGTTTCATACCCTAGGGTGATGGCATATCAATTTATATTAGTGCAGTGAGGTAGGATACCTATCTGAATTTTTATATTATTGCTTATTATTATGGTTGTTGTCGTTGTATTTTGTACGCAATGTTATTGCGGAGCTATAGTACTTAGCTTTTTATGTCGTCATGTGAGACGCCTAGGTTAGAATTTCTGCGTTTCAGGTTCTTGTATAGTCACATTTACAAAGGATACTCTGCCTAAATTTTCGCAACTCCTAAGGACTTAACCGCGTGACTCAGATTTTTCATTCGAGGACGAATATTTCTAAGGGAGGAAGGATGTAACACCCCGACTTTCTGAAACGTCTAAATTAAATTGTACCTTCGTGTAAAGACAAAGAGGGTGAGTAATAAATTAAGAATGATGTGGTATGTCATATTTTAAGTGTTCAAGGATTTTATCTCAAGTTTTGAAGTTAGGTAAGTCGGAAAATAAAAGTTGGCGAAAGTTATCGTAAGTTCTTTTTTAAATATTTCTCTGAAATTTGGGTCAAATGTCTTGGAGGTTTTCTCCCAATATATAAAGATTTATGGGGCCCTCAACCTTTAGAATCGAAGGTCTATGAGTCTAGTTTCCAATGCATCAAACCGTTTGTTCATACGACTTCAGAATAGAGAGATATTTGTGTTTTCGTGAGACTGCGCAAGCAGGCATGTTAGGTGGGTCCCCTAGGTCGGTGGAACCTTATAAGATAGCATCTTCTTCATTTTTTCTTCATTCCATCTCGTAAGAAACCCACAAAAATCAGATAATTACTCCTCAAATTATCCTTGTGTGTTCATGATCTCTTCTTGACTCCTTATCAAAAATTGCCCTACGTCGCGAGCTCGTCGTTTTGGTATAGTTTTCATGGTGAATTGAGCGGTGTAACTCCGTGGAGGTTGTGGCAGCAGGGTTTTTTTCAGTGTTTTGATTCATTCAAGTGTTCTAGGCGTGTAAAGAAAGGCAGGAACCATTTTTTTATCAGTTTATGGATACCTTAGGTCTTGGATAGTAATTTACGATAGGAATCTGTGTCGATTGTCGAATTGTCGTAGTAATTTGTGTCCTTAATTACTGATTGATTTTACCTTTTGTTAGTGTTGTGTGGTGCGGATAGAAGTATTTTAAGCATAAATTATAAAGGAAAAGGTATGTTAAGGCTATTCCCTCCATTCGGCATGTTTCCTTAGAGCTTGGGAGTGATATAATAAGGTAGTTAATGTTGGTGATCTTGTAGATGTAATTGTGAGTGGTTGGCTAATTGAGTGGTTATAAACCCTCATTATAGGGACTCATAATCTGTTAAGAATGACCCTAGGTTAGGAACGACTTGGAAACTACATATATATTATTTATAGCAAAATTGCTCGCATTTAGCCTATTCAATTGTTTGTTGTCGCCCTTGGGGCTATTGTGGTTAGTCGTTGAGATATGAACTGCCTATGGGGGCTATGATGTTGTGTAATAGGACTATGTTATTTCCTAAGAGGACTATGTGTTGCCCACAGGGCTATATTGATGCCAGAGAGTGTTATGTGTTGCATACGGGCTATTTTGACGCCAAAGAGGGTTATGTGTTGCCTACAGGGCTATGTTGATTCAAAAGAGGGCTATGTGCAGCCCACAGAGCTATGATGTTGCCTAAGAGGGATATGCGCTACCTACGGGGTTATATCGTTGCCAAAAAGGGCTATGTGACTTTTTACAAAGACAAGGGGCTACTGATATGTATATGTAGATTGATTTGCCACCTTCTGGGTTTATGGAGGCCTAGGTAGGTGGTATGTTATTTGTAGCTACGGAGCTTATGGGGGCTTGGTTAGGTTGTTGTTTGATCATTTTTGTATTTTTAGATTCAGTAGTGGGTTAGCATGCTTATCTAAATTTTGATTTCCTTACCTAATTGCTTTTGGTATATTATGATACTTGCTTATTTAGTCTATCGCCTTTCATACTATGTACATTATTTTGTACTGAACCCATTGCCTGGGAGCACTGCATTCATGTATGCAGGTCCCAACAGACGACCCAGTAGACCTACTCAGCAGGATTGACTTCTATCTGGTTGGCTAGCCCCTTTCCTCCGAAGCTTCTAGAGTTGGGAGGTTTGTTAGCTTTTGTTATATATATTTTTATGGGTAGGCTGGGGCCCTATCCCGCCAATCTTTACCACTCTTAGAGGCTTGCAGACTAGTGTGTGGGGTGTATAGCTACGTTATGGCCATGCTGGCCTAGTTTATTGGTTTGCTCAATCTTGTGAGTTGTTTGATGTATTTTCTTGATATATAACTACTTTCAGTTTTGGTATAGAGATCATGGTGGCCTCGACGGCCCAATCAGGATTTCTGTGCTATTGGCTATTTCTTTATATGAGCTCTTGGGAGTAGTTGTTTCTTTTATAGATATGTTGATAGGGGCCTTGCCGGCCGAGGGCTTAGTTTTAAGCCGAGATATACTTGTTTGTTTTCTTGATTGCGTGTGGCTGCCATGCGCTAGTAGCAAATGGTTCAGCAGGGTCGACTCGGGCCTGAGTTCTGGCATTAGGAGCCAGTTGCGCCCCTTGAGTTTGGGGCGTGACACTTGGATGCTTTTTCTCTTTTGACTTTTTCATATTTGTTGAATAGGGGATATGATGATCTCGTGATATCCTTAACCTTCACCCATAAAAAAATTATTA
>JAJONQ010053881.1:0-16509 GCA_036250385.1 Solanum microdontum
ATTTACGTTTCATTTGATGATCCACGACAAATAAGAAATTAAGCAGAAAATTAAGTTAGCATTTTTTTTTTCAAAATATTAAACATATTCTTTTCACCCCAACAAAATAATACGAAAATAGTATCTTATAAATTGAAACAATTATCATAAACATTTTAAAGCTTTTACCAAAGTATTGATCATATTTCTTCTTTTTAGTATGTGCTAATTTATAAAAGAAATTGTCTTAAAAATATTTGTTATGATCGCGCGAAGCGCGAACATGTTAACTAGTAAATAAATAATTTGCAACAAGCTAAATATCAATTATAGTCCAACAAATAAATATTCCGCTTAAACTGTTTCGTTCGATTAAATCATTTCCACCATCAAACAGAACATGAAAAGCAAAAAAAGAAAAAAACTTTACGTGACAAAATGCAGCTAAAAGATAATAAATATTTCAATAAAAGGAGGAACAGAATCGGAACATGGTGTTGACACCAAATTTTGGCCCTCAACAATATAAATTAATCATCGAACTTCTTAAATTCCAAACGATTTGAAATAGTTAATTTTTGTAAAATTCAAAATATTTTTTCAAGTTTATTTTAAATAACTTTGTCACTTTTGTAATTTCTAAATAGTATATATGTTTTATATTATTTATGCATGTAAATAGTATATTTTTTGAACATTCGAAAATCATCTCAAAAAGATTTTAACTTTAGTAAGTATTTTATTAAATTATGATTATAATTTTGAATCATTAGTTTATAATTAAGTTAATTATTTTACAATCAAATCGATTATTTTATTTCGTTTATGATTAATGAAGCTCCTGAATTAATTTATGAAAATTCATCTTAACCAAATTCACCGATTAAATTCATTGGGCTATGCAATTTTTTATCATTTCTTTACCCCACCAGAAAGACCAAATTTTGGGCCTTTATTTTATTTCCTCCAGCCCATTCACTTCCTAGACCCAACCCATTTGCAGCAACCCAAAACAATTTCCAATAATCCAACCTATTCCTTTCACAGTAACAATACGTACAACATCAGCGATACAATTCAGAAGACCCGACCCACTTTCTTTTCATCTCACAATAGAAACCCAGAATCTTCACGTTCAACAACATCAAGCGCGTCTTCAGCAGCAACACAGACGGCGTGAACACGACAATAGACGGAAAAGCGACCCAGACGCGCGCTTAAACGCCCGCGTCGTCTTCTCCAACGCTGCTCGACAGGCAGTACACTGGTATAGTGTTTTCGGCTACAACAGTCTCAAGTCAGAGAATTCGTACTATTCAACAGCTCCTTAATCCTATCTCTTCAAGATGATTTTGAATTTCGAATTCAAATTCATCCAAATCCCTCCCGTTTCCCCCCCTGAAATCAACCCTTATCTTTTTCTATTTAAAGCGCTCACCTTCTTCATTCTAAAGGTTGGAGTTAGCTTACAGAGAGTTGGGAAATAGAGGGGGGGTTTTCTTTTACTGATAGGCAGAAAATAGAGAAAAGGTTGAGTTTTTTATTCTTCTTTAGACTTTACCTCTAAGAAAAACAACATATAAAGAACACACAGTAATAGACTTGAGAGGGGGAAGTTCCGAGTTCTGGTTTTCTTTTCTGAAACTCTCATCGAAGCTTCTTAATCGGAATCCGTTAGTGGTGGTGGAATCGTCTACAACAGATCGAGTTCATTTCGCTGCCCCAAGAAAGGTAACTTCACTTCCTTTTGTATGCTGTCCCAATGTTGTGTGTTGTATGTTCCATGCTTGGTGTAGAATCTAATGTTAAATGTACTTGGTTCCTAGTTTTAGTGCTTTCTTTATCGTTGCCTGTTTTTTGTGAATTTCTGGGCTGCAACATGAATCTCACTGATTAAGTCTCTTCGGCATTATGTTGATAGATCAGCTGGTTCGATGTTGTGTGTGTATAACTAGCTGGATCTCTGCTTCATTTTGTTTGATATGATTTGGGATCATTTAATTTCGACTTCTAATGCATTAGTTATATAGTTCGGTTTCCTCATTGTTTACTCGTTGTCTTGGGTCTCTTTTATGTTGTTTGATTCATCGTTATAAACTCTTACCAATGCTAGCGTAATCTCATAGTATTTATCTATGTTCTTGCTCGACTTGAAAACTGTCCATTTAGCTCCAATTCCTCTTAACTTTAAGCATGTTTTCAATAGTTGTGAAGTAATATATAGTTCCTTTACTTACTTTAGTAATCGTTGGCTCATTTCTTTCTTCCTTTCACATGCTTAATCCAATGTTATAAGCGGTTAAAGCCTATTGGAGCCTTGGGGGTTCTAAGATTGCTTTTCTTCGAATATGTGTTTCGTTCTCTTTAAGTTTGCGATATATAAGGCATTTTCTTGGCATGAACTTTGCATTTTAAATTGGGTTAATGGATTGTGTTATCTGGAAAAGATATGCAAGTTAAAATCAGATTAGTAGTTATTGCTTGCCTTAATGTGTTCCGTGTCTTTCAAGTGTTGGAATTTGTCAAATCTCTTTTTTTTTGTTTTGTTTTCCAATATCTCATTTATGCCTCCATGAGATTGTGTCAACCATATGTTACCTTTTCCATTTCTTTTAAGTTAAAGCTTAGGTGATCTTAGTTTCAATTTTGTGTTTTTTCCCCTTTACTGTTTCATTTTTGCTTCATGATTTAAACTGTTTGTTGTTCATATAAGTCAGAATCTGCTAAGTTGTGTTGATAAATTAGATATTGATGTATGTGAACTCATTTTTTTTATTTGCGAAATATGCTATCTCTCTTTGTGATTATTTTTGTTTGGTCGAATCCTCGTAATTGTGTCGAGTGTAGTATATTTCTCATTTGAGTACTTGTTGAAACTGATTTGTTTACACCAAATGTTCATGGTTACAAATTTCTTACAAACATTGTATATGTGTTCCCTATTATGGCAGTAGTGTTTATAAAATGAAATGAGCTTATTTTAGCAATTTGATGGTGTATTACTGTGTGAGTAACTTTTCTTGCTTTGGGAAAATATTTGGTCTTGTTACATGCTAGAAATCAGTAAGCATCATTTGGTAGATTTTTTTTTATATATAAAATGGTCTTGTTCTTTGAATGTCCTTGACAAGTTTCTTGTGTTATGTGTGTTTACTTAAAAATCTTAGATATCGCCTAAGAGTTTTGTTTACTGTGATAATTGGGAGTTTAATGTGTCTTGTTTATTTTAAATTAATATGTTAGAATTGGGCTCTCATCCTAAAAAATAAATAAAATGGCCCGTGTGATTAGTTTACATCTAGTTCGTTGTCGTGTAATTGTTATCTTTCTATGTATAATCAATTAATACATGTTTGTTTCCCTTTTAAAAGTGACTCTAAAATCTTATTATGCCACTTCTCTTTGTTCCATTTTATTTTTAGAAGCCTAGTTAGTCAGTTATTAATTGCTCCCTAATTTTTTTTATTTTCTAATCCTTATCACCTTTCTTGTATGAGCTCCCTCAGATTGAGTCATTTGGACTCCACATGTTCTTCCCTTGTATTTCGAGAGAGCCGTGAAAGCTCAAATTCCACCTTTATTGAGTCTGCCAGCTCATATAAATCGAAAAACAAGTCTCAAAAATTGACATACAGGTGTTTGGAGCTGATATATGTAAACGTATGCACTAGTATACACCTAGTGTATGCGGAAATGGGGAAATGGGCCTAAAGGCCCCGAATTTCGATTTTATATTTTGTTACTTTGGGCCTAAGCCTCTTTGTCTTGCTTATTACTATTTTGCTAATTTAGGACAGGTTGGGCCAAAAGCCCAAAGAAATCATTTCAGCTTTTAATGCTAGTTGTTAGGACATGTGCTTGATGGGCGAAAGGCCCAAAACAAAAATTAGGCCCAAGTACTGGCCCAGGCGGACAAAAACAGACTTGGGCCCAAATCTTTCTTCCCTTTATTTGCTTGTTTATTTGTTATTGTGTTTTATCTGTTTAATTAATTTTAAGGTTCTTCTCTAATTCAATTCCCCAAAAGATGAACCAACTATATCTTTTAAAATAAAAAAAAGCACAAGTCTATTTTATTTTACTTGATTTTAAAATATCTAGTACTTTAGTAATATCCTTATATTATCTCTCTTTCCCTTTAAAAACATTTTCAAGTGTTAAGTGTTATCTCTTCAAATAGAGTTTGCTTTTATTTTAAAAACAATTAAGCCAAATAGTTAATTACCGAATAATCGCATGTCAGCGGGCATTTTGGGTGCTTTCAAACCCTTCCCGAAACGCTAATATGAACCCCGAACTTGCTTATTATTTTCAATCGATTTCTGTTTTAATCTTTTGAAAAAAAGTAGTTTTTCTTAATTTTCCTTTAAAAATTAAGTGGCGACTCTTAAAATCAGTTTTGATCTATTTTTAATTAAAACACATGGAAAGCAAAAAAAGAAAAAAAATCTACGTGACAAAATGCAGCTAAAAGATAACAAATATTTCAATAAAAGATAGGAACAAAATCGGAGAGTCGAGAGAGAACTACTTTGAGGGTCTAAAACCTAGAACTTGTCAAGTAGTGTTAATTTCATTTTAGTATGACAGTGTAGCTATTTTATTTTCTCTATTTTAAAGTTAGATATTTGTTTGGTATGGAAAATAAATCAACCATAAATAAAATCGGAAGAAACAAAAATATTTTATTGATAAATCAATATGGATACAATTTTGTTCTTCCCTTGACTATTCTCTCTTACGATTTATCGATGATTTGAGGGCAGTTAGTGGCGTATTTCTCAACTTTGATGATTTGGACTTTGATCTTCATAATTCAAGGACCGTTAGTAACGTATTTCACGAATTAAGATGATTTGGATTCAATCTCATTATAAATATTCCATGAATTTGTGAAATATTTGAGATGTCTTTTCAAGGGAATATAGTACCCTTTATATATGCATGAACTAGGGTTTAGGGTTGAGTAGCCTCCAAGAATCATTATTTGAATTGAATACACCTTGTAGGAGTCCCAACTCGAATTGAACATGTCTTGTAGAGTCCTACAAAATTTCAACGTCTACAAATGCCCCCGCTTCAAGGCTTGTCGGCGTGTAGACTTTTTGAAACTCAAAGACGAGGCTTGAAGTACTCATTCTTCCACCTTTGTGGTTTTGTGACTTCAGATTTGCAAATTTGATATGTGAGAGAAGAGATGAAGTGCAGATTTGGTCCACTGGGCGTGCCAATTTGTTTACAACAAATTTTAAACATATGAAAAATAAATCAACCATAAATACATCTGAAGAAACAAGAATATTTTATTGATAAATCAGTATGAGTACAATTCTGTTCCTCCATTGATTATTCTCTTTCTTAAGATTTATCAATGATTTGAGGATTGTTAATGGTGTATTTCTCAAACTTCGATGATTTGAACTTGATTTTCATAATTTGAGGGTCATTAGTGGCGTATTTCCTGAACTATGATGATTTGGACTTGATTTTCATAATTTGAGGGCCGTTAGTGTCATGACCCAGACCATCGTAATTGACACCCACACTAACCCTCCAATGGGAGAATCATTAATACTAATTAGCTAACCAAAGAACCAAACAACTAAGGTATTTAAAGATACGAAAACAGTTTTAAATGCTAAGAAAAAGATTAAAAGTTTCCATAAACTCCAACAAAAGTCTAACAATCAAACTAACATTGCGGAAATAACGCCTTGAACCTGAAAGTCAATGTACCAAAACATCTAAAGTTCAACCATAAGTCTAAACAAGAAGGGTACAATCCCAAACTAAACATAAGACTAACTAAAGTACTAGTCTAAGTCCGAAATGTTGACATAGACAGAAAAGAGAACTCATGGCAACCCGGAAGAACTGACTCACCCTTGAATTTGAACGATCACTGATATTCTAAGCGAGGTCTGTCAATAGCCGCCGAAAGATGTCCTGTACTCAACAAAGAAAGAACAAGTGCAACTGGTAGGATCACACGGCTATCCCAATAAGTGCAACATACATAAGTCATTACAACACAATAATAACATACAAACACCGAACATATACAATATCAATATCATTTACGAATAACGAACAGTTTCACAATTCTCAAATATCACAGTTATGTCAAATCAATGGTCCTCTCATGGAACCCACACCCAAACTGTTAGTGTACCGGTATGTGGTACCCGATCCAATATTTATGCCGGAATATGACAACCGATCCAAGTTAGTTTGTCGAAACGCAACACCCGATCCATTCAACAAGCCACAATCAGGGGCAGACCTAGGTTGTGTTTAGGGGATTCACCCGAATCCCCTTGGTCGAAAAATTACGTTATATATATAGGGCCAAATTCTGATTTTATGTGTACATATATTAAAATGAACCCCCTGAAAATAAGTGAGAAGCTTTAGTTCAATGGATAAGGGGTTCGTCGTGGGTTCGAATCCCATGCGTAACAATTCCTCTTCTTTTTTCTTTTTACCCATTTTAATGCATGGAATTGGGCTCAACTTTTGGGCTTGGATCATCTTCTCTTTTTCATTATCTTTTCTCTTTTATGTCATTTTTTTCTAATTTGTTTTTGTCTAAATTTATTAGACACATTTTTTTTATTCTTCTTATATCTATTAGTCATTTTATTTCAACATAATTTTATGTACAACTCTTTAAAAATGATGAATTATATATATATATATAAAGATAAATTAGATGTAATTGAATGAAGAAACTAAAAATTGTCAATATCCTTTTAATAATATATATTTAATAGAATTCATGGAATTTCTTTTCTATTTTTCAATTCTATTTTAGAGAGATGGAAACTAAACTTATTTGATTTATTCGTCATTTTTTTTTCAACAAGTGATAACTAACCTAGTAAATTAAACTATATGAACTAAATAAATTGACGATACCATTTATTTATCTTCTGAATATGCATTATAATATTAGTAAATCTATACTTACACATTTTTAGAGAATCTTGAATAATTTTCCTAGTAATATGTGTTTGAATGGATATCAATTATATTTTTAAAAAATTAAAATGAAAAATAAAGTAAAACATTACAAAATAAAAGTATAAAAAGTACAAAAAAATTTAAGAATGTTCAATGGAGCAGGGTAAAAGTAGAAAAAAAATGCTTAATGCGGTTTGATAAGGTAATATAAATTTAGCGGGTTAAGGTAAATATTTTTCTTCTCCGTCTCACTTCCTTTTTCATCCTTTAATTTTCACGTGTTTTAGGAATTAATTTATGTAATACAACTGATCCACTAATTTTTTTTTATCAACGTAGTTTTGTTCTCAATATTTTTGATTAGTTTGGTGTTAACTTTTATCAACCAATGAGATACCTTGTACAAAAAACATGTCGGGGTTACTACGCTCACCGCGCACTTACGTTACCTCATGAGTTTCTTCTTTAAAATTCGAACCCCCTGAGCTTAATTCCTGGATCCGCCACTAGCCACAATCATAATCACAAAGTACATTCTTATAATCATACAATCAAGTCATGATTCATGGCATTCATCATTCATCTATCCTCATTTACAATTAATGTGATCAATAATGCAACATTAGCATACATACACGTATTATAATGAAGCAAGAACAAACATGCATCACACCACATGAAATCACAACCATCACCTACCTCAAACAAAGCTTGAATCCCCTAAGAAACTTGATTCTTCCCTTTTCGGATTCCTTCCACTTGTTCTTGGTCTACAAACAATTAATGTAACACGGGAATCAATAAACAATAACTAATTACCTGAATCACCAACAATCCTATCAACCCTAGATCAAATCCATGATCCCAATATCCAAATTAGGGTTTTTTCCACCATAATTTCCAGATCAAAACCCTCCCCTGTCGATAATTACCCTTTAGATTACGTTCTACGGATCGAAAAATGGATTCGGGGAGTTAAAACCCTACCTTTAGCCTTAATAATAGTGAAAAATCGTCAAGAAAGCACCTGGGGTCGTCTCCTAACTCTCAAAGTCGAAAAGTGCAGAATAAAACGTTTTTGGGGTTTATTTCCAATTTAATTCACGATTGTCCCACCACGGCGGTACATGCCCCGTTGCAGCGGCCCCGCCCTGGCGGAAAAATCCCGCCTTAGTGGCTTGCACAGAACTAGTGAGAAAATTTAATAATTCCAATACCCATATTTCACAACACACATTCTACCAATGACACTAAAAAACTAACCGTTCACGCCAAGATCAGTTTCGGGAGTTCTACTCTCCCGAATTCAATTATGTAAAGTCGTGCAGGTCCCTTAACGTCTTAGCTATCTACTCATGTGATCAAAATCAAAATTAAACCACCCAATTGTTACCAGATTTCCCTAGACATTACTGACTCTGATTTCGTCCAAATCTGGACTAGGTTGGAAAATTTCAAGTTACTACGAAATGTTTTCCGGCCAAAATTTTTTTTCTCCGTTGGCTTTTCTATAACGATTTGAACCGGTCGTTACAATAGATACCAATTTATCCATCACTCATCCCCGAGTGACAAACTTAGGAAAAATAGGCGAAGAAAGGATATAGTAGTACTTAAATCGACGAACTACTGGGATACTTGTCTCGCATGTCCTTCTTGGTTTCCCAAGTAGCTTCCTCAACTGGACGATGCTTCCATTGAACTTTCACGGACTTAATCTCTTTGGTCCTTAGCTTCCGTACATCACGATCAAGAATTGCAATCTGTTTCCTCCTCATATTGAAGGTCCTTGTCTAACACGACTAAGTCCCATTTTATGATGTAATCCTAGTCACCATGATATCTCTTCAACATAGACGCATGAAATACCAGATGAACTCCCGATATGTTAGGAGATAAAGTCAATCTATACGCCACTGGCCCTACACATTCGAGAACCTCAAAGG
Source organism: Solanum microdontum (assembly GCA_036250385.1). Taxonomy (NCBI): domain Eukaryota; kingdom Viridiplantae; phylum Streptophyta; class Magnoliopsida; order Solanales; family Solanaceae; genus Solanum; species Solanum microdontum. The sequence goes on from JAJONQ010053881.1 coordinate 8,889, forward strand.
GACCAATGTATCGCGGACTTAGCTTGCCCTTCTTGTTAAATCTCATCACCCCTTTCATACCTTATGAAGAATATTTTCACCAGTCTGAAATGTCATGTCTCTTACCTTATGATCCGCATACTTCTTCTATCTACTCTGGGCTGCTAGAAGCTTAGCTTGAATACTCCTCATCTTATCTTGAGCATCCTTCACTAAATCAACCTCCTAAGGTTTCACATCTCCAGCCTCGAACTATCCTATGGGTGATTTACATCCCCTCCCATAAAGTGCCTCAAATGGTGCCATATCAATGCTGGTGTGATAACTATTATTATAGGAGAACTCACACAAAAATAAGAACTTATCCCAATGCCCTCCAAAATCAATCACACATGCCCTCAACATGTCTTCTAACACTTGAATAGTCCTCTCTAACTGCCCATCCGTCTGTGGATGGAAAACGGTACTAAAAGTAAGTTGTGTGCCCAATTCATCATGTAACTTCCTTCAAAACTTGGATATGAATAGGGTACCACAGTCTAAGATGATAGAAAGGGGCACCTCAAGCAACCTTACTATCTCTTTCACATAAACCTTAGCCAATTGTTCGGCATTATAATCTATTCTTACTGAAATAAAATGGGCTGATTTAGTTAATCTGTCAACCACTACCCAAATAGAATCAAACTTCCCCAAAGTCTTGGGAAGACCAACCACGAAGTCCATAGCTATCATTTCCCACTTCCATTCGAGAATTGGCATTCTTTGAAGCAAACCTGCAGGCCTTTGATGTTCATACTTTACTTGTTGGCAATTTTGTCACTTAGCCACAAACTCCGCTATATCCTTCTTCATGCCCGACAACTAATAAATTCGCTTCAAATCTCGGTACATCTTGGTCACACCCAAATGAATGGAATATTGCGAACCATGAGATTCTGTTAACAATTTCTGAATCAAGACATCAACTCGAGGAACACAAATCCTTCATTTAAAATTGAGCACACCTTCCGCATCAAGAGTGGTCTCTTGTGCCTTACCAATCGCAAACTTTATCTTAAGTTCATTCAAATTTTCATCCTCAAACTGTTTGGCCTTAATCTCCTCAATGAACGTAGCCCTTACTTCAATGATAGCTATCACCCCACCTCTTTCTGAGATGCCCAACTTCATGCGCTTAGACTTCAAGGTCTGAATTTCCTTAGCCAAAGGTCGCTTGGTTACACTCAAGCAAGCTAGACTACCCATACTCACCGTTTTTCGACTCAAAGCATCTGTCACTACATTAGCCTTACCCGGATGGTATTGGATGGTGACATCATAATCCTTAAGTAGCTCTATCCATCTTCTCTGTCTCAAATTAAGATCTTTCTCGGTGAACACATGCTGCAAACTACGATGATCAGTAAACACTTAACACCATAAAGGTAATGCCGCCAGATCTTAAGAGCAAGCACTACCGCTGCCAACTCCAAATCATGTGTTGGATAATTTCTCTCATGCACCTTCAACTGTCGCGATGCATAGGCTTTGACATTCTTATCCTGCATTAACACAACACCCAAACCCGAGTATGAAGCATCATAATAAACAATAAAAATTTTACCTTCAACCGGTAGAGCTAGAATAGGTGCGGTGGTCAAAAGAGTCTTGAGCTTTTGAAAACTCTCCTTACATTTTTCAGTCCATTCAAATGGTATTTCCTTTTTGGTCAAATTTGTCAAGTGAGTGGCAATAAAAGTAAAATTCTTCACAAATCGACAATAGTAGCTAGCGATCCCCACAAAACTCCTAATTCCGTCATAGAGTTAGGCCGAACCCAATTTTTAACCACCTCAATCTTTTGGGGATCTACAATTACCCTTTCTTTTGAAACTACATGCCCCCAAAAATACAACCGAAGTCAACCAAAATTCACACTTAGAGAATTTTGCATATAACTTTTGTTTCCCAAGAACACCCAGAACAATACATATGGTCGGCATGTTCTTCCTCACTTTTTGAATAGACCAAAATGTCATCAATGAACACTTTCATGAATGAATCGAGAAAGGGTTTGAACACCCCATTCATCAAACTCATGAAAGTTGCATGCGCATTAGTCAAACCAAAAGACATAACTAAGAACTCGTAGTGCCCATAAAGGGTTCTAAACGCCGTCTTGGGCACATCCCCATGCCTAATCTTTAACTGATGTTGACTAGACCTTAGATCAATTTTAGAAAAAAACTGATGCACCTTGCAATGGGTAAAAAAGATCATTTATTTGAGGTAAGGGGTACTTATTTCGAATGGTGACCCTATTCAATTGCCGGTAATCTATACACATCCTCATACTACCATCATTTTTCTTAACAAATAAAAGTGGAGCACCCACGGGAAAGCACTAGGACGAATGAATCCTTTATCAAGAAGTTCTTGGATTTAAGCCTTAAGCTCTCTTAATTCTGTCGGAGCTATGCGATATAGAGGGATGAAAATGGGACGAGTACCAGGTTCTAAATCAATGCAGAAATCTTATCTCTATCCAAAGCCATACTAGACAAATCATTAGGAAATACTTCTCTAAATTCTGACACAACAGGAATAAACTTAATAGATGGAGACTCAACCTCAACATCCCGAATATGAGCCAAATAATCCAAACAACCCTGCCCTACCAGTTTCCTAACCCAAATGAAGGATATGATCTCAGCTTGCTTAGGCTTGTACACCCATTCCCACTCTAACTTTTCCCTTCCCGAAATTTCTAGAGTTACAAACTTAGAATTACAATTAAGCACAACATAATAGGGGGACAACCAAGTCATGCCTAAGATTATATCAAAGTCAGTCATATCCAAAATCACTAAATCAACCCAAGTCTGGAAACCCATAAACAAAATAGGACAAGCATGATAGACATGGGTGACTATGATAGACTTTCCAACTGGGGTAGAAACATGGATGGGGGCATCAATTATATCACAAATCATAACAAATTCTGAGGCAAATCGCACGGATACATAAGAATAAGTTGAACCCAGATCAAATAACACATTAGCCATCCGGTCACAGACAAGAATAGTACATGTGATCACTGCGTCAGACGCCTCTGCCTCGGTCTTGCCATGAAAGGCATAACACTGAGCCATGTCATCTTGACAGACGACTTTCCTGCCTGGCTGCACTGCACCTCTGCCTGAGTTACCATTTCCCCTACCTCTACGGCCTCGTTAATTTCCTCCTTGCCCACCTTGTGGACGCCCTCGACCATTATTACCATTTCCAGCGAGTACCATTGCCCTAGACTGCAGTTGCGCGGAATCCAACAGGCGTTGGTGGGGACAATCTCTCCTCATGTGCCTAGGTTCTCCACAGTTGTAACATGTACGATTAAAAGATAGTCTGCTTCCCACCGAAGGTACGACTCCCTGACTATCCTGAATCAAATTCTAAGGTGGAGTTCCGGAGTAATTTCCTGTAGAAGCGGGTATAATAGACTTAATTGGTTGGGCTGCAAGTGTTGGCCTCCCTGAACCTCTGGAGTAAAATCCCTGAAAGTTGCCTGAATTTTTGGCTTTCTTAGCCAATGTCTTAGCCTGATCGTCTCGCCTCACCCCCTTAACTTTCTTCACAAAGTATGTTACCTCATTGAAGCTTTTTCCTGAAGTTCCTCGTAAGCAGCCACATACATACCACCTTGCTCCAAAGCCATGAACTTATCCTTCTTGCAATCCCTCAAGGTCCGAGGCACATACTTTTCCAAGAACAGAGCATGAAATTGGGTCCAAGTGAGTGGGGGTAAAACTGAAGATTTGGATTCAACATAAGCTCTCCATCACTGCTTAGCCTCACCTTTAAGCTGAAAATTCACAAACTCAACTCCATGTTAATGGACAATTCCCAACTTATGAAGCCTCTCATAGCAATCTAGGATGAGCTCATATGCATCCTCACTCTCGGAACTATGGTACATAGGTGGTTTCAACTTCAAGAACTTAGTCAACATCTCATGCTCATTACCAGTCATAACAGGACCCAACAAAGGACGAAAAAATGCATCATTACCTACATTTCCACCACTTTGGGATAGTGATAGCAATAGGGGGATTGGCGGGAGCTTGAGTTGCCTGAACAGAGGGAAGCACTCCAAGACCAACCAATCATTTCAAGAACGACATGATCTGTTGAGCTAACACTGAGTCTATGGGAGGAATACATGTAGTCTCAGCCTGTACCTCTTCCTCTTGTCCAACAACCTCATCATTCTCGACCTCTATGTTCTTATCTACCTTTTCATGATGCGCAGGAGGGGACTCATTTCTAAGAGCATCTCCAACCGGTGCTCCATCCCTAGTATGCGCCACCCTTCTTCGGCCTCTACTCCTAGCTCTTTCTCTACCCCTTCCTCGATCGCGACCTCTCGCTGGAGATTCCTCAGTTAAAGCATTGACGGGAGCTACGGGCCTGACGTCGTTGAACCTACTATTAACCATCTACGGACAGAAGAGTGAAGAAGGTTAGATACCAATTTGAATCATCAGATACCAATTGGAATCAAGTTATAGCACGAAAGGAGACAAGAGAAACAAAGAGATTTCCTAAAGTCCTATAGCCTCTTGAAGAAAAGAATAGACGTCACAGTTATGTCAAACCAACGGTCCTCTCATGGAACCCACACCCAAACTGTTAGTGTACCGGTATATAGTACCCAATCCAATATTTATGCCGGAACGTGGCAACCGATCTCATGTTTATGTCGGAACATGGAAATCGATCCAAGTTAGTGTGTCGGAATGCAATATATGATCCATTCAACAAGCCACAATCACAATCACAAAGTACATTCTCATAATCATACAACAAGACATGATTTGTGACATTCATCATTCATTTATCCTCATTTATAATTAGTGTGATCAATAATGCAACATTCACATACATACACGTATTATAATGAAGCAAAAACAAACATGCATCACACCACATGAAATCACAACCATCACATACCTCAAACAAAGCTTGAATTCCTTAAGAAACTTGATTCTTCCCTTTTCGGATTTGTTCCGCTTGTTCTTGGTCTACAAACAATTAATATAACACGGGAATCAATAAATAATAACTAATTACCCGAATTACCAACAATCCTATCAACCCTAGATCAAACCCATGATCCCAATATCCAAATTATGGATTTTTCCACCATAATTTCCAGATCAAAACCCTCCTACATCGATAATTATACATTAGATTACGTTCTATGGATCGAAAATGAATTCAAGAAGTTAAAACCTTACCTTTAACCTTAAGAATAGTGAAAAATCGTCAAGAAAGCACCTGGGGTCATCTCCTAACTCTCAAAGTCAAAAAATGCAGAATAAAACGTTTTTGGGGTTTATTTCCAATTTAATTAGCGACTGTCCCGCCACAGCGGTACTCACCCCGCTGCAACGGCCCCGCCCTGGTGGAAAAATCCCGCCTTAGTGGCTTGCACAGAACCAGTGAGCAAATTTAATAATTCCAATACCCCCATTTCACAACACACATTCGACCAACGACACTTAGAAACTACCCATTCACGCCAAGATCAGTTTCGGGAGTTCTGCTCACCCGAATTCAATTTTGTAAAGTCGTACGGGTCCCTTAACGTCTTAGTTATCTACTCATGTGATCAAAATCAAAATTAAACCACCCAATTGTTACAAGATTTTCCTAGACCTTACTTACCCCGATTTCGTTCAAATCTGGACTAGATTGAGAAATCCCAAGATACTATGAAAAAGTTTTTCGGCCCAATTTTTTTTCCCTGCTGACTTTTCTATAACGACGAAAATCGGTCGTTACAGTTAGTGGCATATTTCTCAAATTAAGATGATTTGTTGGACTTGATTTTCATAATTCGAGGGTCATTAGTGGCGTATTTCTCGAACTAGGATGATTTGGACTTGATCTTCATAATTCAAAGGTCGTTAGTGGCATATTTCTCGAATTAAGATGATTTGAATTTGATCTCTTGATATAAATTCCATGAATTTTGCGAAATATTTGAGATGTCTTTATTTCAAGGGAATATAGTACCCTTTATATATGTATGAACTAGGGTTTAGGGTTGAGTAGCCTCCAAGAATTTTTATTTGAATTGAATATACCTTGTAAAGTATAACTCGAATTAAACACGTCTTGTAGAGTCCTACAAAATTTCAATGTCTACAATAGTCTTTATGTATCATTTCATAATTTATGTTATATTACTTTAATAAATCAATATTTGAATAAACTATATTATTTATCGTTATTGTATAATAACACATATTAATAATTTAAATCATAATTTTTTTATTTAGAAAGAGTAGTTTACAAGGTAAATATGATTTAGCATATTAATATGTCCTTTCACGACATAAACTACAATAATATTCAAATAAATATGAAAATTTCACCTCATAAAAGTTACCATTATATTGATATGAGACTTGCACATTTATCTAATATAACATGTTTGGATTGTGATTTGAGCTGTCAGCGCCACTGATATCTGAATTTGTTAAAGGAATACATTGATCAATTTACATATCTGAATTTGTTAAAGGAATACATTGATCAATTTACATTTCTACTGCTTGACACTGATCATTTTCATTATAACTTAATAATTTATAATATTTATTTTATATGATTTCATTATTATTATTTGTTAAATATTTTAATGTAATCATTTATTTCATAATTTATGTTATTTTCTTAAGAAACACCTAGATAGTTGTATATTGGTTGGACTAAAGAAATATTTGAAGCACAAGTTAATTATATGTTTGTATGAATACTTTACCAGAAAAATCTGAAAATTCGAAAAAATCCGAGGTTTATTAGTTTGGTTTGATTTATAAATTTTAAAATTCGACACAAATAGTTTGGTTTGATATTTGAAAAACCCGAACCAATCCGAAAAAAATTGAGGTTGAAAAATTCAGAAAACCCAAATTTGATTAGTTTGATTTGATTTATAAATTGAAAGCTCAAACAAACCTGGTCATATACACCTGTAAATGAAAGGATACTTATAAAATTAAGTGAATTCTGATTTTTAATGTAATTCAACAGCTTCTTTAGTTATACATATTCAACTTTCAGAGTCAAAAGGGCAATAAAATTAATCAAAAATTTCAAAAGGACAAAAATGCAAGCCCCAGTCCCTTTCATTTGACGATGTGAACGGCGTTAACGGATGAAGGAAGACACATGATATCATGTGCCTAGGCACAAGTCGTATCGTTGTCAAATGAAAGGCATTGGACCCTGCATTTTTGCATTTTTGATTTCATCTTCAATTTGTTTGTTTTTTGAAATTTTGATCAATTTTATTATTCTTTTGACACCGAAGTCCTATTTTTTGTCTCTCGATTGCATGACCCAAGATTCTATACTCTTTTCTCACTCTATCTCAAAATCTCAATAATATCAGGCAGAAGTGTCAGAAGTGTGAACGCAATTGAGCGTTGACTCTAGATATAAAATGAATGCACAATATCTCCTTTTATTTTTCTTTTCTTTAATAATTAGCTACAAATATGGTAAAATTCAAAATAGGAACTGAACACAACTCCATCAAAATAATTAGCATTTTTATTTCTAGCATGTGAAGTTTTGGTGTCGTTTGTTA
>JAJONQ010053882.1:0-15935 GCA_036250385.1 Solanum microdontum
AGAGATTGAAAATTGAGAGATTTTGTAAGATGTTAATGAAATAATTTGTGAATTTGTGATTTAAATAAAAGAATATGGGTATATTTATAGTGTTAAGGGGTTAGAGAGGGGTGGGGGGGGGGGTGTTTGAGCCATTTTGGACCCCAGCCCAACGGCTAAAAGGGCCCAACAGCTAAATATTAACGTTCAACTTAAAAATAAATAAATGGAAATAACCGTTGAACCAGATCAATCGGGCAGGAACCGGATCGAAACCGGTTCTTACCGAATCGGATCAACCGGATAAAAATTGGGTTTCGTTCCGGTACCCTTAAGACCGGTTCCTTACCGGTTCAACCGGTACTGGACTTACCGGTATGGGAACCGGACCGGACCGGCCAAAATCCTATCCATTTGTCAGCCTTAATTGTATCTACTCTTTATCCCAAAACCACATGTTGCTTTCACTTCTTTTGTTTCTTCTGAATTGCTCCATAGTCAATTGGGTCATCCAAGTCTCCTGAAATTGCAAAAGATGGTCCCCAGTTTATCTAGTTTATCTTTATTAGAATGTGAGTCATGTCAGCTTGGTAAGCACACTCGTTCCTCTTTCCCAAAATGTATTAATAATAGGGTCACGTCTATGTTTGAAATCGTTCATTCAGATATATGAAGTCCAAGTCGTATGAGTTCTTCCTTAGGCTTTCATTATTTTGTTACTTTTATTGATGACTATTCTTGGTGCACATGGTTTTTTTAAAAGAAAAATAGATTTGAGCTATTCTCTATCTTTTAGAAATTTCATGCTAAAATTCGCAATCAATTTGATATTTCCATTAAGAAGTTAATCAGTGATAATGCCCGAGAATACTTCTCTACTTCTCTCTCTTCTTTTATGTCATCCCAAAGCATATTGCACTTGTCTTCTTGTGCACATACTCCTCAACAAAATGGAGTTGCTGAGCGAAAAAACAGACATCTAATTGAAACAGCTCGAACAATACTCATTCAAAATCATGTCCCTTTATGTATTTGGGGGTGATGCTATTATTACTACTTTCTATTTAATCAATCGCATGCCTTCATCTATTTTGCAGTACCAGAGTCCTCACTCAGTCCTTTATCCGAACCAAAAAAAATTTCCTCTTCCTCCACGTGTGTTTGGTTGCACCTGTTTTGTTCATAACCTTACCCCCAAAAAAGATAAGCTTTAGCACAAGGCTTTTATATGTGTCTTTCTTGGGTATTCTTGTCTACAAAAAGATTACAAATGTTGTGATCCCTCTACCAATAAGTACTTGATCTCTGAAGATGTTACTTTTTTTAGACTTCTCTGTATTTTTCTCCTAATACGGAAAATCAAAAGGCTATGGCAGTCCTTCCCATTCCAATTATTCCAACCCCAACTCCACCTCAAATTCTTAAGGTTTATTCCCGACGAACTCAACCTCATGTTGAACTTGATAATCCAGTTGGTATTTCTAACTCTGATATAGGTGTAAAAAGAAATATTAGTGACTCATTACCTGCTCCAACAATGTCTTCTACTTCGGTCGAGCACTTATCTGATGATCTTCCCACTGTTTTTCGCAAAGGTACTATGACTAATGCCAATCAAACTATCATTTATTCTTATTTAAGTTATCATTGTTAGTCACCTTCATATCATGCCTTCCTTACTAGCTTATCATCAGTCAAAGTTTCTAAGACTATGGCAGAAGAACTGGTTCATCCAGGTTGGCGTCAAGCTATGATTGAGGAGATCACTACTTTGCATGATAATGGTACTTGGGAGCTTGTTCCTTTACCTAAAGGCAAAACTACAGTTGGTTGTCGTTGGGTATTCACAGTTAAGGTAGGTTCGGATGGAGATATTGATTGTCTCAAAGGAAGACTGGATGTTAGGTGATGCACTCATATTTATGACATCGATTATGGAGATACTTTGTCACCAGTTTCCAAGATGGCTTATGTTCTTCTTCTCATCTCTATGGCAGCAAATGAATCATTGGACCTTTTTTCAACGGGACATCAAAAATGCATTTCTACATGGAGAACTTGTTGAAGAGGTATATATGGAGCAACCATCAAGGTTTGTTCGCCAGGGGGAGTCTAGAATAGTTTGTAAACTTTGTCGATCCCTCTATGGTCTCAAGCAGTCTCCTAGAGCATGGTTTGGTCATTTTTGAGCTGTTGTCCAACAATTTGGAATGATCCAAACAGAAGTTGATCACTTTGTATTCTATAGGCATTCATCTCATGAAAAATATATATTTTTAATTGTGTATGTTGATGATATTGTTATCACAGGAGATGATTATGAAGGTATTGATCAACTCAAACAACAACTCTCAAGTCATTTTCAGACTAAGGATTTGGGCAAGTTGAAATACTTACTGGGCACTGAAGTTGCACAATTTGGCCATGGTATTGCTATTACTCAAAGAAAATATGCCTTAGACATTTTGGAAGATGTTGGTATGTTGGATTGCAAACATGTGGACAGTCCAATGGATCCACATACTAAGCTTATTCCAGGACAGAGGGAGCCTCTAAAAGATCCTAGCAGATATCAGATACTTGTTGGCAAACTCAACTATCTTACAATAACACGACCAAGCATCTCATTTGTTTTTAGTGTAGTTAGCCAATTTTTCCAATCACCTTGTGATAATCACTGAAATGTAGTGTTTCGCATCCTGCGATATATCAAAAGCTCTCCAAGACAAGGTTTATTGTATGAAGATAAGGGACACACCAACATTGTCGGATATTCTGATGTAGATTGGGCAGGATCTCCTTCTAACAGACAATCCACTTCATGTTATTGTGTTCTAATTGGAGGCAATCTAATATCTTGGAAAAGTAAAAAATCAAGTTGTCATAGCTAGATCAAGAGCAGAGACATAATATCGAGCTATGGCACTAGCTACGTGTGAGCTTATATGGTTGAGACAACTTCTCCAAGAATTGAAGATGGGAGGAGTTGAACCGATGACATTTATTTGTGATAACCAAGTTGCACTACATATCGCTTCTAATGCAGTGTTCCATGAAAGAACGAAGCACATTGAGATAGATTGTCACTTCATTCGAGAGAAGATTGAGTCTGGATACATCACCACAAGTTTTGTCAACTCAAAAGATCAACTAGAGAATATTTTCACAAAATCACTCCGAGGATTCAGAATTGACTATATTTGTGGCAAACTATGAGCATATGACTTATACGCTCCAGCTTGAGGGGGAATGTTAATTATGATATATTTGGATAGTTTAGATATGTTTGAGAATATTTAAATATGGTATGATTAAATAATCTAGATATGAGAATATTTTCTAATCTCTTTAATTAGGCAGTTAGAAAATTGTGTAATATTTTATTATCTTCTTTCCTTATTTACATCATTTGTAACAGCTATTTAATCCCATCAACTAGAGGGAATGATCAATCAATTCAATTTCCAGTATCTCTTCTTCTTCTTTTCTTCTTCTAATTTCTCAGATCCAACTATGATTATATAGAAGAAATTTATTAATCTACAAAAAAGAGGTTGAAGGTTTTATTCAATAACTCTTATATTTTTGTACATATTGAGTGTATCTCTCTACGTTCAATATATCTCTCTCTACACATTCAATGCATCTCTCACTATATGAAAATATATAATAAGATACCCCTATTTATAATACCAACAACCAAAGTAAACTAGAACTAGAACTAAAAACCTATGATACTAACAACCAAAGTAAACTAGGACTAAGAACCTACATATCTAAGAACTCTTAATTAAATATAAATAAATAAAATATCATGAATAACAAATCTTAAACTAGTAAAGAATCTTTTTCTTGGTTTATTTCTTACAAAACTGAAGGATCATATATAGTGGCAAGGTCCTTTCTCAAATTCTATTATAAAGATAAATTATTTAGGAATGGTTTATGATATTTGAACCAATAGAATATGGACACAAACAGGTTCTCTAACGTGAAGCCACCCAAAGATAATATTTTTCAACTGCACAAAAGCAGCTTAAAGTATGTATACTTTATATTAATTAAATTGTAATAATGGGGAAGAACAGATAAAGGAACCCACTCTGCAGGATATCACACATTCGTTTATTCTTCCTTTTTAAAGTCTTCATAATTTCCACTTTGTGGGGGCTTAGATTTGATGCTTACTGTAATTTAAAAAAAGGCAAACAAATTACTTGAAAATATTAATAAAGTATTGTGTAATCATGATTTGATTGGTTTACTGAAACATTTGTGTCTTAAGCATGCATCCATTTGACGTAATCATATCCTCCAAATAATTAAATCATTCAACAACAATCTTCAAGCCACCACCTTTTCCGATGATATTTTTCTTGTTGGATTCCGACACCTCACTTCAATAATGTTTATATATATATATACTTTCACCATTTCATATTATATGAGTTAGTTTGATTCGGTACAGAGTTTAAAAAAGAAATGAAGACTTTTGAAACTTATGATTTAACATAAGTTATAGATATTTATGTGGTTGGTTATAAATCATTTTATTAAGGATAAAATTGTCATTTTAATGTTAAATTTTTAATTTAGAAATGTGTCATTCTTTTGAAATTGCTTAAAAAGGAAAGTAAATATAAACTGAGATAGAAAAAGTAAGTGGTATAAATTATTGTATTCCATTTTAAATTTGTAATATTTCTAACTCCTTTTGGTGTGGAACCAATGGAAAATTTAGAAGTATCGATCACCAAGAGTATTCATGATTGAATAATATTTAACTTAATTATATACTTGGTAGATTTTTGGGGAAATATTCAATTGACACCATGAGCTTACGTGATTAATTATGCTATTACATGGAACGAAATAGAAAAAGGAAAAAAAATCACTTGCTCTCAATGATTCTATCAAATTATACTCCCTCTGTCTCTATTTATTTGTCCATTTTTTATTTGGTACACCTATTAAAAAATTATAGCTGACATAATGAGTTTACCATTTTACCCCTATTAATTGATAGAATTTCAAAATCAATGTACTCATCAATGAGATTTTTTCTTTTTCAAAAACAATAACTCTCTAAATAAATTGAGTGATTAATAAGTAAAAAATATTGTCTTTTATTGATTTATCAAAAATAACAAGCAAAAAGTCAAAATTAAACAAGTAAAAAAGGACAAGATGAGGTATTAGCTAATTATAATATAATATACTGATATATTATGGTAAGAATATTCATTCATTTATTTTAGTTGAGGTACATCTAAACAATGGCGTACCCGTAAGCGGTGTCACTGCTGAATTGGGCCTACCGGTTCTAAATAGGGAAACTTACAAAAATAGCAACTATTAAACCTTAAATAGGACTCTATAGTTATAATTTGCTTAACTATGGATAATAGCATTTTAGGGAAGGAGGGAGAAGAGAGGCGAGCGAAATCTGGGAGAGAGAGGAGAGAGTGTATTTTTTCGCAAATTAAGAGAATACAAATACAAACTGATTTATATCAAATGAATACATATTAAGAGAAGAGAGGCGAGCGAGATCGAGATAGGAAGGAAAAAGAGAGGTGAGTGAGATCGAGAGAGGGAAGAGGGAGGAGAGAGAATAGAGGTGAGCGAGATCTGAGAGAGAGAGAGAGAGAGGAGATAGGATTGCATTTAATTTTGTATTTAGTTTGCATTGTAATATTATGTATTTATTTTGTATCAATTGTATTCAAAATACAACAAATTGTATTTTGTATTTATTTTGCATTGTATTTTGTATCAATTGTATTCGAAATACAATAAATACACCTATATTCATCCTCTCTTTGATTGGATACAACATTTGACAGAGAGGATGAATGCATTTTGTATTCATCTGAATACAAATACAATTGATACAAAAATATAAAATACAATTTTTTGAATACAATTGAAATAAAATACAAAACTTTCACCTAGATTTGATTGAATACAATTGATACATAATAAATTTGAATGTATTTATTCTTATTGACAAGAGAGAGAGAAAAATAGAGAGAAATGGGGTGAGAGAGAGGAGAGGGAAAGAGAGAGGGATGAGAGACAAGGGAGAGAGGGGACAGGGGGGGGGTGAGAGAGGAGAGGTTAAGAGGGAGGACAGGACAAGAGAGGGAGAAGATGCAAGAGAGAGGGGGTAAGTGTTTGCTACAAAAATAACATATTTCTCTTTTTATAATATTTTGAAATTATAGTTATTTATCATAAATAAGTTGCGAATTTTGACTAATTTTATAATTCTCCCTTCTAAATAGGCGAAAACTTTAAAAAATTACTATAGTTCGAGGTTAATTAGAAATATATAGTTATAGTTTGCATAATTACGAATTATAACATGTTAGGGGAGGAGACACGAGATCACGAGACTAGGAGAGGGAAGGATCAAGTTTCTTAGGGTTTCAAGCTTGTTTTGAGGTAGGTGATGGTTGTGATTCTATGATTGTGTGATGTATATATGTTTGTTCTTGCTTCATTATGATAAATGTAGGTATATGAATGTTGCATTACTGATCACACTTGTTGTAAATGAGATAGATGAATGTTGGTTACCATGAAATCATGACTTAATTGTATGATCTTGAGGATATACTTGTGATTGTGATTGCGGTATGTTGAATGGATCGGTTACCACGTTTCGGCATAACTAACTTTGATCGGTTGCCACGTTCCGGCATAATCATTGAATTGGGTACCACGTTCCAGTATGCTAACTGTTTGGTTTTCATGAGAGGACCAATGACTTGTCATAATTATGTATCTTGTGAAATGTGAAGTTGTTCGTTGTTCGTTGTTCGTAAATGTTGATAATATTGTATATGTTCGATATATGCATATGATTATATTGTTGTGATGACTTATGCAAGTTGCACTTAGTGGGATAGCCGTGTGATCCTACCGGTACACTGTGGTTGTGTACTGATACTGCACTTGCTCTTATTTTTGTTCAGTACGGGGCATCTTCAAGCGGCTACTGACAGACCTCGCTTAGGAGATCAATGATCATTCGAATTCTAGGGTGAGCCAATTCTTCCGGGCTGCCATGGGTTCTCTTTCATCTATGTCCATCATTTTCAGACTTAGACTATGATCAATTTGTTATTAGTACATTAGTTGGGGGTTGCATCCTTTCTTGTTTACACTTGGTTCATTGTTAGATGTTTTGGTACATTTACTTTCAGGTTCTAGGTTATTTCTTCCGCATAGTTTAGTTCTTGTTAGACATTTTTTTGGAGTTTATGGGAACACCTAATTTATTTCCTTAGCATTTAACTTGTTTCCGTAACTTAAATGCCTTAGTTTTGGTTTAGTTGCTTGGTTTGAGTTGTAGTAGTGGTTTTCTGACCAGAGAGTTAGTGTGTTTGTTAATCACAACGGCCTGGGTCGTGACAAAGTTGGTATCAAAGCCTAGGTTTGTTGATCGCGATGTACCAAAACGAGTATAGTAGAGTCTTGCGGAACAGTATGGAAACGCCTTTACTTTTCTTCGAGAGCCTATAGCACTTTAGGAAATCTCTCTGTTTTCTCTTGTCTCCTTTCGTGCTATGACCTGATTCCAATTGGTATCTGGCGATTCTAATTGGTATCTAACCTCCTTCACTCTTCTGTCTGCAGATGGTTAACACTAGGTTCAACGACATCAGGCCCGTAGCTCACGTCAATGCTCGAACTGAGGAATCTGTAGCGAGAGGTCGCGGTCGAGGCATGGGTAGAGGAAGACTAGGGGTAGAGGCCATGGAAGAGTAGCACCTACTGGGAATGGAGCTCCTGTTGAGAATGCTCCTGTGAATGAGAACTCTTTTGCGCATCATGAAGAGATTGAAGAGGAGAATGTTGATGTTAGGAATGTTAAGAATATAGGACAAGAGGGAGAGGTACAGGCTGAGACTATTGATGTTCCTCTAATAGACCCAGTGTTAGCTCGACAGATCATGTCATTCTTGAAAGGGTTGGTTGGTCCTGGAGTGCTTCATTCTACTCAAACAACTCAAGCTCCTACTAATCCTCATGTTGTTAGCACTGCGCCCAAGGTGGGTGGAACGGGAGGTAACGATGCTTTCTTTCGTCCTTTTTTAGGTTCTATTATGACTAAGAATGAGCATGAAATGTTGACTAAGTTTTTGAAACTAAAGCCTCATGTGTTTCTTGGTTCTGAGAATGAGGATGCTTATGAGTTCATCTTAGATTGCTACAAGAGGCTTCATAATTTGGGGATCGTCCATCAACATGGGGTTGAGTTTGTGTCCTTTCAACTTCAAGGTAAGGCTAAGCAATGGTGGAGAGCTTATATGGAATGTAGATCTTCAACTTTACCTCCACTTACTTTGACCCAGTTTCATGCTCAGTTTTTGGAGAAATATGTGCCTAGGACTTTGAGGGATCACAAGAAGGATGAGTTCATGGCTTTGGAGCAAGGAGGTATGGGTGTGGCTGCTTATGTGGCCAAGTTCCATGTTTTGTCTAGATATGCTACTCAATTTGTAACTACTGAGGAAGAGAGAATCCAGTTATTTATTAGGGGGCTAAATTCTGAGTTGCAGGTATTATCTATTCATATGACTTCTACAGGGAAGAGCTTCAATGAGGTAACAGACAATGTTAAGAAAGTGGAGGGGGTGAGGCAAGACAGTTAGGCTAAGGCATTGGCAAAAAGGGCCAAGAACTCAGGTAACTTTCAAGGTTCTTATTCCAAGGGGTTCGGAAGGCCAACGCTTACAGCCAAGCCAATTCAGTTCGTTATGCCCACCTATGCAGGTAGTTACTTGGAAACCCCATTTCATAATTTTTAGGAAAGCCAGGAAGTCGCGCCTTCGACGGATGGCAGACCATCTTTTGATCGTACTTGTTATAATTGTGGAGAACCTGGGCATATGAGGAGAGATTGTCCCCACCCACGTGTGTTTGAGTCCGCGCAGCAGCAAACTAGAGCAGTGGTACCCACGGGAAATTGTAATAATGGTCGAGGGCGTCCACAAGGTGGGCGAGGAGGTAATCAGTGAGGCTGTGGAGGTAGAGGAAATGGTAATGCAGGCAGAGGTAATGTGCAACTAGGCAGGGAAATGGTCTGTCAAGATGATAGGGCTCAGTATTGTGCCTTTTCGGGAAAGAATGAGGCACAGAAGTCTGACGCGGTGATCACAACTACTATTCTTGTCTGTGACCGATAGCTAATGTGTTATTTGATCCGGGTTCTACTTATTCTTATGTATCTGTGCGATTTGCCTCAAAGTTTGATATGATTTGTGATATACTTGATGCCCCTATCCATGTTTCTACCCTAGTTGGAGAGTCAGTCATAGTTACCTATGTCTATCGTGCTTGTCCTATTTTGTTTATAGGTTTTCAAACTTGGGGCTGATTTGGTGATTTTGGATATGACTAACTTTGACATAATCTTATGCATGACTTGGTTGTCCCTCTATTATGACGTACTTAATTGTAGTACTAAGTCCGTAACTTTAGAAATTTTGGGAAGGGAAAAATTAGAGTGGGAAGGGGTGTACAAGCCTAAGCGAATAAAGATCGTATCCTCCATTTGGGCTAAGAAATTGATAGGGCAGAGTTGTTTGGCTTATTTGGCTCATATCAGGGATGTTGAGATTAAGGCTCCATCCATTGAGTCTATTCATGTGGTGTCAGAATTTAGAGTAGTGTTTCCTAATGACTTGCCTGGTATGCCTCCAAATAGAGATATAGATTTCTACATTGATTTAGATCCTAGTACGCTCCCCATGTTTATCCCTCCATATTGCATGGCTTCGGCAGAATTAAGAGAGCTTAAGGCTCAAATCCAAGAACTTCTTGATAAAGAATTTATTCGTCCTAGCGCTTCCTCATAGGGTGCTCCAGTTTTGTTAGTTAAGAAAAAGTATGGTAGTATGAGAATGTGTATAGATTACCGACAATTGAATAGGGTCACTATTCAAAATAAGTATCCTTTGCCTCGAATAGATGATATTTTTGACCAATTGCAAAGTGCATCAGTTTTCTCTAAGATTGATCTAAGGTCTGGTTACCATCAATTAAAAATTTGGCCTGAAGATGTGCCCAAGACGGTGTTTAGGACTCGCTATAGGCATTATGAATTCCTAGTTATGTCCTTTGGTTTGACTAATGCGCCTGCAACTTTTATGAGATTAATGAATGGGGTGTTCAAGCCATTTCTTGATTCTTTCATCATAGTCTTTATTGATGATATTTTGGTCTATTCAAAAAGTGAGGAAGAGCATGTCAACCATCTTCGTATTGTTTTGGGTGTTCTTGGGAAACAAAGGTTGTATGCTAAATTTTCTAAGTGTGAATTTTGGTTAACTTCGGTAGCATTTTTGGGACATGTAGTTTCAGAAGAAGGGGTAATGGTAGATCCTCAAAAGATTAAAGCGGTTCAGAATTGGGTTCGGCCTAACTCCGTGATGGAAGTTAGAAGTTTTATAGGGCTCGCTAACTATTATAGTCGATTTGTGAAAAACTTTGCTTCTATTACCACTCACTTGACTAATTTGACCAAAAAGGAGATACCATTTGAATGGACTGAAAAATATGAGGAGAGATTTCAAAATCTCAAGACTCACTTGACTACAGCACCTATACTAGCATTACCGGTTGAAGGTAAAGATTTTATTATTTATTGTGATGTTTCACATTCTGGTTTGGGTGTTGTGTTATAGCTTATGCCTCACGTCAATTGAAGGTGCATGAGAGGAATTATCCAACCCATGATTTGGAGTTGGTAGCAGTAGTGTTTGCTCTTAAGATCTGGTGGCATTACCTCTATGGTCTTAAGTATGAGGTGTTTACTGATCATCGTAGTTTGCAACATGTGTTCACTCAAATGGATCTGAATTTGAGACAGCGAAGGTGGATGGAGTTACTTAAGGATTATGATGTGACCATTCAATACCATCCGGGCAAGACTAATGTAGTGGCAGACGCTTTGAGTCGAAAAGCGGTCAGTATGAGTAGTTTAGCTTGCTTGAATGTATCCAAGCGACCTTTGGCTAAAGAAATTCAAACCTTGGAGTCTAAATTCATGCAATTGGGCATCTCATAAAGAGGTGGGGTGTTAGCTAGTATTAAAGTGAGGGCCACGTTCATTGATAGATCAAGGCCAAACAATTTGAGGATGAGAATTTAGAAAAGCTTAGGAAGAAGACTGTGAATGGTAAGCCACAAGAGACCACTCTTGATGCGGATGATGTGCTCAATTTTAAAGGGAGAATATGTGTTCCTAGAGTAGATGACTTGATTGAGAAATTGTTGGCTGAGTCTCATGGTTCGCGATATTCTATTCATCCGGGTGTGACCAAGATGTATCGAGATTTGAAGCGAATTTATTTGTGGCCGGGCATGCAGAAGGATATAGCGGAGTTTGTGGCGAAGTGTCAAAATTGTCAACAAGTGAAGTATGAACATCAAAGGCCTGCAGGTTTGCTTCAAAGAATGCCAATTTCGGAAGGAAAGTGGGAAAGGATAGCCATGGATTTTGTGGTTGGTCTTCCCAAGACTTTGGGGAAGTTTGATTCTATTTGGGTAGTGGTTGATAGATTGACCAAGTCAACCCATTTTATTCCAGTAAGAATAGATTATAATGCTGAATAATTGGCTAGAGTCTATGTGAAAGAGACAGTGAGGTTGCATAGAGTGCCCCTCTCTATCATCTCAGACCGTGGTACCCAATTCACATGTAAGTTTTGGAGGAAATTGCATGATGAATTGGGAACACAACTCACTTTTAGTACATCCTTCCATCCACATACAAACGGGCAATCAGAGAGGACTATTCAAGTATTAGAAGACATGTTGAGGACATGTGTGATTGATTTTGGAGGGCATTGAGATAAGTTCTTACCTTTGTGTGAATTCTCCTATAATAATAGTTATCACTCCAGCATAGATATGGTACCTTTTGAGGCACTCTATGGGAGGGGATGTAAATCACCCATAGAATGGTTAGAAGCTGGGGATGTGAAACCTTTGGGGGTTGATTTAGTGAAGGATGCTCATGTAACACCCCTAAATATTAACCAAGAGTCGCATGTCGATTTACCATTGCTTAATTATAACAATATGTTTTACTCTCATTTTGGAAACTTGATATGTTGTGATAATTGCTAACTTGCTTAACATAAATTGTGATCGTAATTTAAGATATTGTATTGGGGTATTTTCGTAATATTCTAATTAGAATTATGTATAACTTTAAAAGGAGATGAAGGATATATATATAGGTGTATATGTATGCTTTTTGGGCAGCACACAAATTTTTGGACAGCAACTTTGAAGGACAGTTGCCCAAGTGATAAACATCACTTGTTTGACTATATATTTTCACACCTTCTTTAGTAAATTCATTTTCCTCAAGTCTTAGAACCTTAGGAACATATCTAAACAGATTGTTCTTCAAAATCACAAGAGGAAAACTTGGCCCTTTTAGCTGGAATTCGAGACACACACTTCTTTTTGGTAAGTGACGAAATATGTTTCTGAGTTGGGTAGTGTTTGGTATTTTATGCATATATCTTGCTATAGAACTTATTTTACAGTGAATAAATATGATTTGAAAAGCAAATTCGTAGACATACAACTCTTATGTTTATGTAAAACTCTGATTTAGCTTTTATGCATTCAAAATATGGGACGCAACATAGGACAAGTTCTGTCCAGATTTTGAAATTACAAATCCTGTATGAACAACTATTAGTGTTTTGAATATATCTTGTTGTACAAAATATATTTTGCAGTGATTCTTGTTTGTTTGCAACCCTAAGATATGTATCTACATCTTTCATGAAGGTTATAAAGTCTAGTTTTGCCATTTTTCTTTTCAAATCTAAGTTGCGACATGAGGTACTAGGCTAGCCAGAATCACTGTTTTGGGAGCATAGTCGTATTTGTACAGGTTAAGCTTACTTATGATGATAATCTTGTTTTACATCAACATTATTGAGCTTCTAGGAATTAAAGAAGTTATTTAATTGTATTTTTAAGGTTGTATATACTCGTGAACAAGTTGAGGACCTTGAAATGTTGGTTGGTCTACGGTTTGAACTCGCGAAGTTGTGTTGGATTGTTTCTTTGCTAAAGCATTGATGTTTGTGTATAAACTTGTACTGCACTCTTTTAACTACTGGAATATTTGAAAGCTGATCTTGGTACCTTGGCTACCTCTTGTCACTTTGCATTGTCGTGTTGGTATCCTTTAAGACGTTAAAGACGCTTGTGTAACTCGCCCACTTGTACGGATTGTTTTGATCACCTGGCACTCTTGTTGGGACCTTGTCCTTCTTGTGGCTGTGGCTTTGTCACTATTGGCATGCCTCTTGATTCGGATCATTTACCATCTTGACTTTGGATTTTTAGTCCATCTTAAGAATGGAAGTTGTCCATTTTAAGTACGAACTAGAAAGTCATTTTTAATTTTGTTCTTGGTTCTCTTGATTATTGGGCTTTGACCCTTCTTGATACAAGGTGTCGGCCCTTCTTGATGCTTGTTTGTGCTTGGTGTGACGACATGATGTATATATTGGGCGAGCCTTGTTATTAAATCTCTTGGAAATTGGTGCTATGAGTGTTCTTGACATTTGGATCTTTAAATATCGAACTTGATACTCTTATTATATGGTTTACTTGATTTAATTATTATGTTTCTATGGTGCTGCTCATGACTTGAGAAAGTTAACTTGGTGAATCTAATAGCTCCGAACATATAGTTTTGCACCACTAAGCTATATGCTTAGTGATAGTTGTTTCTATCGTAGGGAATGATCGACTTGATGCATGAAGCTGGTCATTGGAGATGGAAATTTTGAGAGCCCTAAGAAAGATCACATTTGCATATAGGCATCTATATTTTGTATAAACCTTAGGACTTGTACATGATCTATGTGTTGTATATTTACATGAAATTTTGAGGACTAATTTGATCATGTCACCATGGGTTGTAAAATAAGTATGGCTATATGTTTTGTCCTTTTAGGGTGTGTAAGCCCAAGTCTTGTAATATATTAAATTTACAATTAATTTTGAATAATGGTGTGAAGCATGAACCACCTAATTTGGGTACTCGGAAGTTGATAATATTCTTTTTATATCATTTTTACTAGTGTGAGGACAATATATATGCATAAAAATCTTGTGAGTTATGGGCTTATATTATTTCGAAAGGGTCGCTACAAATGTTGGTATCAAAGCCTAGGTTTATGGTTCTAGGACTTTTGTTGTGAATTACTTGTATACTTGTTCGCCTTCGAAAAAGGTTTTATTTGGATTATTTGCTCAGTTACATGGTTTAAAATTATTGTTATCGCATGTGGAGTGCACATGCATCATGTACATGTCCCTAATGCAATGTGATATTCCCTTTTGAAGGAATTAAGTTATGGCCTCTTTTTCTAACAGACTTATGGAAGCTGATCGTGAAGGTTCGGGTACCATTGTTCCCCAACCTCATGCACTAGAAGAGGTTGGAGAACCTTTCACGAATCAATATGTTCCCCACACTAGTGGGTCTGAAGTGGGAAACCATCAAGGTGTAAGAGTTTGTTCACATCCTCACATGAGCCGTAGTACTCAAGCCATGAATCCTCCTTTTCAACAAATGGATGAATTCTTCCACCACATGGCTGAAGCGATGTATGATTCCAACGTGATTAACTTTGAGAAAATGAGGAAATTGGGGGAATGGAGTTTGAAGGCACAGTTGATCCCACGGATGCTGAACAATGGTTGGAGCGCATGGAGAGGGTATTTGAGCAGTTAAAGTGTTCGGATGTTGCCAAATTTAAGTATGCTATTTCACTATTACAAAAGGATGCTTACAATTGGTGGGTAATTGTTGCAAATGCCAAGGTAAAACCTCATGTGAGAGGACCAATGACTTGTCATAATTGTGTATCTTGTGAAATGTGAAGTTGTTCGTTGTTCGTAAATATTGATAATATTGTATATGTTCGATATATACATGTGATTATATTGTTGTGATGACTTATGTATGTTGCACTTAGTGGGATAGCCGTGTGATCCTACCAGTACACTGTGATTGTGTACTGATACTGCACTTGCTCTTATTTTTGTTGAGTACAGGGCATCTTCAAGCGGCTACTTGCGAGGTCAGGGATCGTTAGAATTCAAGGGTGAGCCAATTCTTCCTGGCTGTCATGGGTTCTCTTTCGTCTATGTCCACCATTTCCAGACTTAGACTATTTTCTATTAGTTATTAGTACATTAGTTAGGGGTTGCATCCCTTCTTGTTTAGACTTGGTTCATTGTTAGATGTTTTGATACATTGACTTTCAAGTTCTAGGTTATTTCTTCCGTATTGTTTAGTTCTTGTTAGACTTTTGTTGGAGTTTATGGGAACTCCTTATTTATTTCCTTAGCATTTAACTTGCTTTCGTAACTTAAATGTCTTAGTTTTGGTTTAGTTGCTTGGTTTGAGTTGTAGTAGTGGTTCTCCTATAGGAGAGCTAGTGTGGGTGCCAATCACGACGGTCTGGATCGTGACAATTGTATCACGAATACAATCGATACAACTTATTTGAAAAAAAAAATTGTATTCATTTTAGGAGGAGAGAGACGAACAAGATCAAGAGAGAGAGAGAAGAGAGGCAAGCGAGATCGAAAGAGGGAGGAGAGAGGATGAATACATGTTGTATTCGTTGTATCAAAACTACAGTTGATACATAATATAAATACAGTTGATAAAATAACAAAAATACAAACATAATTGTTTGAATACAATTGAATTGTATCATATATCGAATATAATTGTATCAATTCTATTAACGAACAAAATTTGTATCTATGAATACAATTTGTAGCATACATATTGTCATAATACAATTGATACATAATACAAAATACAATTATCAAATTTATGTAGAATATTTTTTGGGCTGCAATTGTTTAGACTAGAGAGGAGGGGGGGG
>JAJONQ010053885.1:0-12565 GCA_036250385.1 Solanum microdontum
TAAAAACATTAATTCCACATTAATTCATCAATAGAATGATTTAGAAAATCGTTTGACAAGGAACCCATGTTTAGATTGAAAATTGGGAATTTTGGTCTTTGAATCACTTTTGAAAATCTTTGATAAAACTCCTTGAATGAGAAGTTATTCAAGAATCAAGAGTCACCATACCTTAATTATTGAATACCCATGAAATTGAAGAAGAAATAAGTTGAAAACCCATCTTCTAGTTTGAGCTTCATCAAGGTTTTCAATGGAGTTTTTGAGAGAATCTATTTTGAGAGGGAAGGGTCAATTTGAAGAATGGGGTCTAATTTTAGGTTTTGGGGTTTTAACTAACTTAAAATACCCTAAAATAGGTATAATAATCGTTTATAATAATTCCCCAAAGTACCCAAACTACCCCTCACTTAGTTGGACTTTTTTAATCAAGTCAAACTTGAGTTTTATTTTCACATATTTCGTCGGGAAACAAGTTTGCGACGCGGAGGTGCTCCCACAAGTTTTCTAGAAATTAAATTCGAGATAGTAGAGTCCGCGACATGTCCGCGATGTGGACCAGACATTTGGCCCTTGGTGGAGCTAGTCCGCGATGCGGACATGCTCCCTCCAACCACAACTTCAAGCTGCCTTGGCAGCTTGCTTGGCCAAGGTTGGGGTCCTCCTCGGGGACCCTTAGGGTGGCCTCCGGGGCATCGTATCCAAACGTTTTGACCCTAAAAACATTTATTAAAACACTAGGGTCATCTCCACTGATTTTAGACTCCAAACAACACATAAAACATGAACAACATACTAGAACACACCAACATGTAAAAGACTAGTTTCCGAACGTCTTGGTCGTCCCTTGACGTTTGACTTCCAAACTCTTTAAAACTGATTTAAAAGGCTATTCTTCAATATTTTGACAAGTTATTAACTCATAAAACCAATGTGAGGCTCGACTTTATCCTACTTCATTTTGAGGGTTGTTACAATTTTAGTGAGAGAAATAATTGAGAGGGAATGAGTTTATTTTGGGGTCTTGAACTAATGAATTAGTTGACTTAGTTTAGGGGTCTATTAGGTTTTTATAAGTAGTCTAATTATTATTATTAAATGACCCTACTTAGTTAATTAATTAACCCTAAGCCCCTTCCTTAACCCCCAACTTAAAAACTAAATGACCGAAACTGCCACCATCCATAAGACCTCACCCATAGATTGTGGGTGGGTCCAGGACCGTTCTTGCTAATCGTGGATGATGGGATGTGGCTAAGAAAATAGGGGAAGGTCTATCCTTGACCCACATTCCCCACCTACGGGGCGTGGATCCATCCACGGATCGTAGTTGTCCTCCTGGGTAGGCTACCTTTTGACAACTTTTTAGGCTGTCTCAAGGTCCTCCTCAAGGACCCTTGGTTGGTCCTTGGGGGATCGTACCTTGACGTCTACACCCAAAAACACTTATATTGAGTATCGGAGGTTATTTTACGACTCTAACCTTTATGTTAAACCCCAATTAGGCTACTAATTTACACATTAGGCTTTAGCTTAGATTACTAGTTTTTCGGAGTGGTACAATGACCAGGTGACCAATGTATCAATCCTAACAAGTCATAAATGACTTGGGATCGCTACATGAAAGATCTAAATAGAAGAAAGATTGGATATCAAAGGAAATGAACAAGATATCATTACTATATCTTGAAGTCAGTGCCACATTTTCGAAGTATGAATTCTAGTTGACTTCAGTTATATTTTTAGGGCATGTGGTTTCAAGAAAAAAGGGTGATGGTGGATACCCAAAATATTGAGGCATTTAAGAGTTGGGTTCATCTTAGACGTGTGATTAAGGTTAGGAGCTTTGTGGGCCTTGCTAGCTATTTGTTAAGAATTTTATCCCCATTGCTACTCATCTAACTTGACTGATTCAGAAAGAGTAGGGGTGGCAATTGGGCTGGTTGGATTAAATTTGGGCAGCTGAAAATAAGTCAAGACAATAAACGAGTCAATACAATAAACGTGTCAAGACCCAACCCAACCCAAATTTGTTTGGGTCAAAATGGGTTAGGTAATGGGTTACTAGCGCGTCATAAACCACCCCGCCTATTTTCTATTAAGTTTTAATAGCTTTATTTATTATTTTATATGTTTTTAGTACCTAATAAAATTTTTCTTTATTATAAATATATATAACATATAAAATAAAAAAAATTGAAAATATTATGACATGATTTCTCAAAAATCAATTTGGGTTACATACAACCCAATTTAATGGGTTAAGTTGAAATAGGTTGATCTAACAAATGGGCGGGTCAATAACCAACCCAAACCTAAATGGGTTGGGTCAGGTTGGGAGGTTGGGTTTGATTTTTCAACCCCTAAGAAAGAGGTACCCTTTTGTGTGGTGTGACACGTGTGAGGAGAGCTTCCAAAATCTCAAGACTCTTTCAACTAAGGTTACTATACTAGCATTGACAGTGGAATGTAAGAACTTCATTGTATTTTGTTATTCTTTCCATTCTGGGTTGGGTGCCATGTTAATGTACGATAAGAGCGTGATAGCCTATGTGTAACAACCCGTAAAACAAATAAGTGAAACTAGAGCCTAACTAGTGAGTGTGTGAGTTTTTTTTGAGGTTTGAAGTTGTTTGATTTTGTCCCGAGCTTTGGTTGAGTGGTTTAGGGGTTAAACGTCAAGGTACGACTCCCCAAGGACCACCCTAGGGGTCCTTAAGGAGGACCCTTAGCCTAACCCCAAGGCTTCCCCAAAATGAGTTTTGTTGCCTAAATGTGGTGACCTACGTAAGGGGTCCACGCCCCGTGGATGACCTCCGTAGGTCAAGGGCCCATGAACAAAGCTGTAGCCCCAGACGACGGACTAACATCACTGTCCGTTAGTGGACTCACGGTCCATGGGTCTAGGGAGTGAGTCAGTGCCTACTTGTTGTCAAGGGCCCATGAACCAAGCTGCAGCCCCAGTAGTACCTTGCTTGATTAATCTTTTCTTCATATTTTTATTTAAGATTTTCATTCTTTTGTTTCTTTTCATTCAATCACACCATTTTCCAAAATATTTTTTCTCAATTTTCACGACACACGACTCTTTTCATACCCTTTATTTTTTGTTTTCCTTCATAATAGCCATCCCCAAATTAGGTGCTTTGCATGAGTCAAGGTGTACAATTTCCTGGGAAGGACCCATGCCAAAATCAAGGCAAACCTTTGAAGTAGCCACCCTCAACTTAGGTGTTTAGCCTGAGTTGAGGTGCACAAAGTCCAAGGATGAATAGGGCCAAAATCAAGGCAAACTATTAAGTAGCAACCCTCAACTTAGGCTTTTAGCTTGAGTTGAGGTGCAAAATGTCCAAGGATGGGCCAAGGACCAGAGCCAACACAGAGTTTCACAATTTTTTTAGGAAAGGTGAGTTGGGTATATTGAAAAACAATTGGTATTTGTTAGGCTCAAATATTTTGTTCTAAGGGAGAAATTTATATGTATTGTTGGTTGTTTTTAGGCTTAAGTGGACTCATTATCAACAATGACCTATAATCATTTCCCAGTTCCCAGTCTAAATCATCTTAGTAAGACCAACGGGGAAAGTTCTAGATTGGCACAAACTATATGAATACACAAACAACCTCACACACATATGGTACCTCGTTTCACTATCAAATCATCAATGTATCTCCTTATAAAGTAGCGACTGTCGCTGAGTCGCCTCAATTTGTGTCCTCTCCCTCTTTCTAGACCTTCTCTCCTCCTCTGGATAATTAGTATGCCTAAAATTATGTGCACACTTTCCAATGAACAAGAGAGGTCGAGGGAACGCTCATCCTAAAAAAATAGTCCATGTAGCACCACATCTCCTACATCATCCTCTAGGGCAGGCTCTGGGGAATCAATGGCCAAGACATCAATACCAACCCAGAGTTTGACGAACTCAGTCTGAAATGCAGCTTCATCAACAGTAGGCCCATATTGAGGCCTCTCCAACCTCCGTAGCTAAAACACATCAATACTCTAGTGTACTTCTTGTGTCTTTACCTCTATACATTTTTTAGTATGTGATTCTGATTATTCTATAGGCACCCTTATCTATGGCTTAATATGCTGCAAGAGAGTCACCATTTGAGTCTCCAAGTTCTGGACTCTGGCTAGTGGCAACATGGTGAACCCTATAGGAGTAAGAGCATGTGGTGTGCTTGCAGCTAGACCGGATAAAGTGGAAGGTGGAGCAGTCATCTTAGGCTCCGTAGTAGTAGAAATAATGGTGCCCTCATCTTCCTGATCAGTATCAAGTTCCTCACCCAAATGTGGAAAATCAATCGGGATACCCTTTTATTGAGCCACGGGGTTTGCATCATCCCGTATCAACCCAACATTGACCATCTTGGACACCTCAATAAACCTATCACATCCCCATACTAGAACAATAGCTCTCTACATAGGCGGAAGATTAGACAGGGAAATGTAAATATGGTCTTATCCTGGAAAGCCTTCTCATGAATCTCAACTATTATAATATGGGAGAAATCTATCTCGTGCCCCACCATAAATGAAGCAAGCATCACAACCTTGTCCCAAGTAATTATATTATTTGCCAGCGTGGGGGACAATCTGGTTCAGATAATGGATCACCAGAAATTGGCCAAAAAATTCAGGGTCACCTTTTTTATAGGTTGAGTCATATCACAAACCCACTCGCGTTTTCCCCCTCATCAGTAATGTGTCTAGCCATCTAGTGGAGCAAGCTCTGTCTCTACTTAGTAGCACGCATGGTAGGTCTATCTTGCACCATCCCCATCCGGTAGTTATACTCAGTTTAATTAATCGGTTGAGCATGTGAAGGTCCGTAAATAAAATGGCATACCATGGCCTCTAATAAATCAACGGGGATACTCAGCACTAATGTAGTCAATTGTGGGGGGTGAGCCAGTGGCTTGGCCCGTGGTTGAAAAGCATTCTGTATAGTGGTAGTATAGGAATAATAAAATTCCCTAACCATCTCCGAGTTATACCTCCCCAGAGTCTTTGCCATCCATTCACATCTATGCCGCTCGAAGAACTCATAAATCTTTGACACTGTATGAAGGCTGCTTGCGAGCACCCGCCTCTCCTCAGTAATGGTCTGGGCCTGCTTCTTCTACTTATTTATGAACAACCCATCCATATATATCTGAACATCTCCCGTACGCACCATCTATTCAGATCAATGGAGACATGCATTGGCTCATATCTTTCATTGGGAAATTCATAGGCCAATCCAAAACGAGTAGCGTCAGATGTCGAGGTAGCTATCTAATTCGAGCTGGAGCTGGATTGGGACTCCCTATTTTCATCATTAGAATTACGTTCCCTCTTCTCAGACTGGAGACATCATCATGGCTAGGAGACTGCTCCCCCTGTGACAGCACGAATATCTCAAGCTATCTAGCTTGTTGCCACATGGTCTTAGGTGTCGTAGGGGAGTCTCTGGTCATGCCCGGATCAAATCTAGAAATACTTGACTTATCAATGAGACAAAACGAAGGTGCCACAGACACGAACAATTGATTGTGTGGGTAGGTCTATTCTTTCTTTGGCGCCATTATACTTGTCAAGAACTTGTTAATACCCAAACTATACAAAACCAAACAAGAAGAAGAATAAAAATAAATTATGAAACTTGAAAGTTTCAAAAAAACTATCTTTTTGGGACCTACGGTTGGTTCTTACGGGATGTAGAAGCACCTACGAGCCGTAGGACTCAACCGTAAGTAAGGAGGTCACATTTTAGGTCCCAGAAGTTGGAACGACGATTCACTAGAACAATTCATCGATGGAATAACAAACCGTAAGCAAAACCATTGTTCAAAACTTAAGCTACTGGTTTGTGCGACCTACGGTCCGTAGGTTGCTTTACGAGCTGTAAGTCAAGGTTGTCGGTCACTACTATGTCAGTTCAATTTTCATTTTGTTGTCCAACATCTTAGTTTTATCATTTAAACTATCAAAGCGCTTCAATAACATGAATTTCAACATATTTTCATGTTTTTCTATTGTTCCTAGGGTTTCAATCATGCAATTAGACACACGAACAGAAATCAAACTGAAACCCTACGCTAAGAATACATCTAGAAGTAAATTACCCACATATGCGCATCAAAATTCACCAGCATTCACAATACTTTCATCTCAAGGGTACAATTTAACTACTATTATCAAGTTCAACAAAACAACTTATACCCAACGTCAGGTAACAACTTTTAATTTCAACTAGAAATATTAGTACATCGGTTCAGAATTAGTACCTTCCAGAAGAAATTGAAATTGTGTGAGTGTGTGTACGCGCTTAGCCTCAACAATAAATTTTCTTAACTTCGAATCCGTGAGTGGTGATGTTTTTAGAAGAAAATATTTTGGGGAAGAATGACGGAAATGGGGAAAGATTTGGGGAAAGGGGGAGAAAAGGAATAAATAAGAGAGTGTGGGTGATTGAGGGGTTGGAAATGGATCTGAAAGGGTAGGATTGTGAATGATCAATTGATTTTAGGAGTTTGTAACAGTTGGGGGAAATGAGGGAAATGGGGAATGGTTTACAAATGAAGGGTTTTATTGAATTAATGTCGAGGGTCGGGCCGAATCA
Source organism: Solanum microdontum (assembly GCA_036250385.1). Lineage (NCBI taxonomy): Eukaryota > Viridiplantae > Streptophyta > Magnoliopsida > Solanales > Solanaceae > Solanum > Solanum microdontum. The sequence goes on from JAJONQ010053885.1 coordinate 6,612, forward strand.
TTATAATGACTTAGACCTATGATTCCCCATCAACGGTCCATAGTAAGAACCACGGTTGGTTGATGGGTTCTGTCATTGCCCTTTTTACTTAGTGAAATTTAGAACTCGAATCTACGGATGCTATTTACAGTCCGTCGATGGAACAACAGATCGTCTATGGGAACTGTAGACCTTCTGCACGTATAATTGTTTTAGATTTTTCCTTGTTTTCCTACACATATAGCAAACATTAGGGCTTCCTTTTTAATCTTTCTTGACTCTTTTTGGATGGACCCTATACTACCCTAATCTAGCGAAGACTATACTTCAATGAAACATAAATTTCAATAATCAATCTTGCAAAAAATAAAATTCACTAAAAATCTTTAAATTGGCTAGATATACATCTTGAGTTGCCTCCCAAGTAGCGCTTGATTTAACGTCGTGACACGATGCAGATCCCTTGATTACTCAGACTTCATGGAGGTCCCATTCTTCAATCTCCTATTTGACCTCTTCCAATTGACCCAAGTAGAATTTGATCATTTGAACATTCACTTTGAATCTCGTTCTTTCCTTATTCTCAAGTTCAAATGTTTCATGTGAAAACACTTGTACAACTTTGAATGGCCCCGTCCACTTAGCCTTAAGATTGCCAGGAAGCAAGCACAACCTTGAATTGAATAGAAGTACCAAATCACTGGAAACAAATTTAGACTTTTCAATATTTTGATCATGGTACCTCTTCATATTCTCCTTTTACAAGGTTAAATAATCATATGCTTTTAGGTGAAACTCATCGAGCCCATTCAATTCATTCAATCTTTGAATTGATGTGGCATCCTAATATAAATTCCGCTTCTTAAGTGCCCACATCTCTTTGTGCTCTAACTCTATAGGAAAATGACAAAACTTCCAAAAAACAAGTTGGTAAGGGGACATACCTATGGGAGTCTTGAATGCAGTGTGATAGGCCTATGAAGCATCATCAAGCTTTCTTGACCAATCAGTTCTATTTGCATTCACAGTGTTTGCAAGGATAATCTCTCTATTTGACACTTTGACTTGCCACTAGACTACGGATGTTAAGGAGTTTCTACGCTATGATGAACACCATATTTTTGAAGCATCACCTTGAACAACCTATTACAAAAGTGGGAACCTCCATCGATAATAATTTCCCTTAGTTTACCAAATTTAGAGAAAATACTATTTTTCAAGAATGTGGTGACACTCTTCCCTTCATTGTTTGAAAGCACGACTACTTCCACCCATTTAGTCACATATTCATCCGCTATAAGTATGTACTTAATTCCATTTGAACTCACAAATAGACCCATAAAGCCAAGACCCCAAACATCAAACAATTCAATGACCAGTATATGAGTCATTTGGAGTTGTTGCTTCCTTGAAATACCTCCTTTTCTTTGGTAGCGATCACAATACTTGGCGAAATCATGAGCATATTGGTGAATAGTAGGTCAATAATACCCACCCTACAAGATTTTGTGATAAGTTCGGACACCACTATGATGACCACCAACAGGAGACGAATGAAAAACTTCCAGTATGCTCATTATCTCTACCTCGAGAATACAACGCCGAATAATCCCATCAGCATAGACACAAAAACAAATAAGTCTCTTCCCAAAAAAACTTCTTCACATCAGACATGAATTTTCTCCTTTGGTGGAATGACAAAATTGATGGCATCATATCATTTGTTAAATAGTTGGCAAAATTTGCGAATGAAGGGATAAGATTAAATGAATAAGCCAGTACCGGTTTGTCGGGGAACATATTATCTATCTCAACACCATCAACTAACTTAATCATTGCCTCTTCTTCTAATCTAGACAAGTGATCATCCACTTGGTTTTCTGTTCCTTTTTAATCTTTCACTTCAAAATTGAACTCTTGCAGTAATAATACCGATCAAATCAGCCTCGGCTTTGTATCCTTCTTTCCCTTAAGATACCTTAATGACGAATGATCAGTATGCACAATGACTTAAGTGCCAATAAAATAGGATCTAAACTTTTCAAACGCGAAGACTAGATCGAGCAATTCTGGTTCGGTGACCGTATAATTCTTTTGAGCAACATTCAAAACCTTGCTCGCATAGTAAATGGGATGAAGAATCTTCTCTAACTTTTTTCCCAATACTTTGCCAAGTTCTATCCCACTCTTATAACACATAAATTCAAACGGTTGTCCCTAATCTGGTGAAATAATTATTGGAGCAGAAGTCAACTTCTCTTTCAGCCCCTCAAATGCTCTCAGACAAGCATCATCAAACTCAAATTTCATCTCATTTTCAAGAAACTTGCACAATGGGTGTGCAATTTTTGAAAAATCCTTAATAAACCTCCTATAAAAATCTGCATACCCTAGAAAACTTTTAACGCCTTTCACAGAGATGGGTGGTGGCAACTTTTCAATCACCTCAACTTTTGTTTTATCAACCTCAATGCCCTTTTGTGAAATTTTATTGCCTAGAACTATACCCTCTTCCACCATTAATTGACATTTCTTTCAGTTTAGCAAAAAATTATACTTTTCACAATGTTTTCGCATATCACTCAAATGCGCCAAGCAATCTTCAAAGGAGTCACCAACCATCGAGAAATCATCCATAAATACCTATATTGTGTCCTCCACCATGTCGGAGAAATAAGACATCATGCAACATTGGGAAGTTGTTGGTGCATTGCATACCTTGAATGACATCCTCTTGAATGAAAATGTCCCATAAGGGCAAGTGAAAGTGGTTTTCTCTTAGTCTTCCGGAGTTGTGAATTCTTATTGCAGCGTAAATATCCATCTAGAAACTAGTACCAACCCTTTCAAGCAAAGCGATCTAACATTTGGTCCATGAAAAACATTGGGAAATGATCTTTGTCCACGCATTCAACTTGCGGTAATCCATACAAACTCTCCAACCAGTGACCGACCTCGTTGGGACATGCTCATTCTTTGTGTTGGGAACCAAAGTTAAATCTCCTTTCTTTGGAACACATTTAATTGGACACACCCAACTACTATCAGCAATAGGATAGATTACCCTAGCATCTAACAACATTAATAATCTCGTTCTCACAACCTCTTACATCGGCTGATTCAATCTCCTTTGGTGCTCAATACTTGGTTTACTATCCGGCATGAGTTGAATCTTATGAGAACAGATATCGGTGGAATACCAATAATGTCAGCAATGGTCCATCCTATAATAATTTTGGACCGCTTCAATATGATATCTACGCCTATACTTGCCTTTTGGTAGAGTACTATTTTGGCCAAAGAACACTACCGCAAATGATATGGAAAGCCTTAAGCTCCAATTTTGGAGGCTCGTCAATAGATGGCTTTGAAGGTGGGATGTCTCGATTCTTTATATCTAAATCCAGCTTCTTCGGGTCGCGACAAAGAAAACTCACCACATTAAGTGCAGCAACTAACTCATCATATTCATACTTACCATCTCCATAAAAATTCATAATCATAATAGTTAGTACTTCAACACCTATATCTCCTCAATAGACACCTCTGGTGCTTCGTCAACAGTATAGTTCACCACCGACACTGACTTAAGATCACTTTGATGCTTAATTGATCTGCAGATACTAAAGGTCACCTCTTCATTATTCAATCCAAACTTTATTTTCCATCTTTCCATATCAACTAAAGCACGCCCAGTAGCAAGGAATAGCCTCCCTAGAATTATGGGTATTTCAAAGTCAAACTCACAATTAAGTATCACAAAGTTCATCAGAAAGATGAAAACCTCAACTTGCACAAGGACCTCTTGAAGCACCCCAATTAGTTTCTTCACAGTTCGATAAACCATAAGTAGCCGCATTGTAGTTGGTTTTGGGGCTCCTAAACCCAACTTCTTATATATAGGCAATAACATCAGATTAGCAATATGCAACATACCAATGGTACATAGAATGGTAAAAGTTGATCCTCCTTGTGCACTAGTTATCTAGTAGCAATAACACTATAATTTAGCAACTTATCATCACCTTCAGAACTGACAACCCTCTTTTTAGTCACCAAATCCTTCATGAACTTTGTGTGACCGAGCATTTGATCAAGTTCCTCAATGAAAGGAACATTTATTGATATTTCAATATAGATATGAACCTTTGATACTTTCCATCTCCCATCTTCTTAACCAACCTTTGTGGGAAGTGAGGTGGAGGTCTCGAAATAGGGATTATCTTTTGCGTCACCTCAAACCTCTCCTCATTCTGATCTTTCGGCTCCAAAACTACCTCACCTTTATCGTCTTTATGCGCTTTCGCATTTTCAACTCCAGTCGGCATATGAGGGTCAATGGTCTGCTTTCCACCTCTAGTAGAAATTACCACACAATGGCCGTCATTCTTTGAATTTTGAATAGTATTGGTAGGCAGTGTTCCTTATTGACTCACATTTTCACTTGTGATTAACTGGTTCAGCTGCTGCTTAATCTATCTAATCGATACTGCATGTCACTCAACTCTTTGACCAATACCCGATAAATCAGTACACATTTCTTTCACATTGTCATTAGTTGAGTCAAACATTTTCATCATCTTGTTCATCATATCTTCAATGCGACTCATACTTGGTCCTCCATCTCGGTTTCCTGGTTGAACATAGGGTCCACTCTTATCATTCCTGTTGCCATACCCATTCATGATGTAGTTGTTATCACGGTTATATTTCCCATCATGAACATAGTTCCCTTAGCGATTGTAGTTACTATCACGCCTCAAATCCCATTAAGACGGACAGGCACTCGATGCCCATACGGCCCGAGAGAACCAACATGTGACCTGTGCTTACTATGTATGTAACTATGAAAGTTTTGTGACAAGTTCACCAGGGATACAACGATATGAACCGACATAAGTAAACCCAAAACTTATATACAAGACTTGGCCATTGAGGCCACAACTGGTTAAGATGCAACTGAACCACATACATAAGTCTACAAAGCCTCTAAAATATAGAAACCCTTGGAGTAGGTCAGGACAGACCTTGCCTTACCCCTAGCTACTATACAATACCAAAATGAGTCTACCAAGGGCTCAGTAAAGCTCCGAAGCAACCTGGAGCTCACCAAAAGTAGCTGAGTATCGTATGTTCCTACTGAGGAGGTCTACTAGCGAGAGTACCTGTGCCTGCAGCATGAAATGCAGCGTCCCCCACGAGGGACGTCAGTACGAAAAGTGTACTAATATGTAAGTCAACTACATATATAAAAATAAGAGTTCAAACGAAACCAGGTAACAACGTATAATTGCATAAATCAGAATAGGAGGCTGCCTTTGTTAACTCTGGTGGGGTCATGTATGCTACATTCTTGTCTTTACCTTTATGTGTGTTATGATCTTTATAACACATGTGATATAAGTGACCAGCTGATCAGTGGTAGAAGAGGATGACCCATGCTAGGCATTTTAACCCCTGGGATGCGGTCCTCAACCTTGCCCAAATCGGGATCGGCCCATGCTAGGCTTTCGCCCCTGAGCTGCTACCCTTCTATACCCATTGGGATCGGCCCATGTTAGGCTTTCGCCCCTGAGCTGCCACCCATAGTTATACAAATTGCTTCACTTAGATTCTTTAATCTTTGAGATTGTTGTTTTGGTGGTCACAATCATTTTTGAGATTTGGAAATACGGAACAGTAGTAGGAGACATGAAAATAATACTTTAGGACATAGCTACAATATAAGGAGCTATGTAACCTTAATGCATTACTTGAGAGCTTGAATGACACAATTAACTTCAATTGACTATAGAGTACTGAACGTGTAACTAAGTAATTATGTACACTTAGGAGGGGGGATACTGTTAGCTATTTGGATATCGTACATTGCCACTGTGTTTCCTTTACTAGGAATGGAACTTAGGAAATTCACTTATTGACATTAATCGCAAGTATCAGATTTCATGCCAAGGAATATGGAATCGAATCGCCCT
>JAJONQ010053886.1:0-19522 GCA_036250385.1 Solanum microdontum
CCCCGGGGGGGGGGATTTATGAAACAAATTCTAAAAGTAATGTGAACAATTAGTAAGCAAGATTCAAACTTTTGTTGTTATCAAGATGAGAGAAAAACTATGGTGTACATGTTCCCCATAAGCTCAAAACGCGGTAATCCTACTAATAGTAATTATTTCCTATTGTATTACATGCAAAGTGATAACTTAGGTATATCTAATTCCTTGGTCCGACAACTAGAGAATTTCACCCCGCACCTTGGTCCGGCTACGCGTGTATAATTTACTAAGCGTTGCCTTGACCTCATATTATACATCACATTGATGTATGACTTAGTTTTCACCTTCGCACCAATCCACATTAGACTATTAGATAGTATCACACCAAATCTATGTTGATAATTTTTTTCTTATTAACTACCTCCTTTTGTCCGGTAAATAACAACAAGGCGAGTTCTAACGCATGCACTCGTTAAAAAGACTTCTAAACAAAAGAATTATCAATGCATGAAATTCCACTATTCAAGAATTACTTAATTACCATTCATACTTTGTTAATAGCTCATGGTTCCCACAACCCTTGTTGTGGATTTAGTTACCCATAGTAGCAAGAACACAATTCATATTTTTAGATGAAGAAATCATGAACTTACGTAATAAGTAGAAGAAACCGAGAATCTCAAATTGACTTTCAAAGTAAAAATCTTCAATACGAACTTAGGAAATCAAGAATTGCTAAAGTTGCAAGTTAATCTCCAAAGCCAAAAACTAGAACTCAAATAATAAAGTCTAAACACCAAAAATGAGGTTTACATTCCCTATCTACAGAAAAACAAGTCCGAAGTACAAAGGAAATGAAATAAGGAAATAAAGTTTCAGATGCGGGTTCAATCTACGATACTAACCTACGGACGGTGAACAGACCTACGGTCCGTAGGTCCCTTTCGTGACTCAGGACTTAGGCATTTTTCCAAACTTCAAAATCTCCACATCTCAGTTTCAATCAACGGACCAACAGTACGGACCGTGGATCGATCCACGGTGCGTGGGTCCTCCTCCATAGCTCCATACTTAGAATCTTCAAAATCAGGTACTGGAACCCCTTCTCTGAAACATTTGACAGACTTGTAGGACGGCCCGTAGGTCGACTTACGGTCCATCATTTGAGTTTGTGGTTTCAAACTTCGTCAAGAATTCCCTGATTTCTTCTTCATGCATTGCCTACCCATATATGATCATAACCTACGGAACGTGAATGGACCTATGGTCCGTTAATCACTTCCGTAGATGCCCATTTCTGCACAATTCTTTAGCTATGTCGAATTCTTCCACATTCGAACTTATTTCCTGCAAACATGATAAAAATACATTAATACCAATACAAAATGGCTCTAGACACACACAACTCTTAAGTGAAATGTATTAAAAATAGCGTAAACTTACGGAATATCAACACCCTCAACTTAAATTTGTTGTTTGTCCTCAAGCGACACACTAAAACTCTAAATGACACTTGTATAGAAGCAAGCATTCAAGCATAAGCAATCACGTGGCTCTCTATCCCGACTCTCTTTTCGAGTGCGAATCTTTTCTCTCAGACTCAATAAGCTAACTCATGCGGATCAAAATATGACAAAGATCGACCAACCAAGACACAACATACACTGTTTTGCTATCACCAAGGTGCCAACTTTTCAAAAATGGAACTAGTGCCCTTACTTCAAACGAAATCCCTTTTTCACCCAATGAATATATTTTTGAGTACAACGATTCATTCAACACTCACGCTCAGAAGTGATTTCAAGTATAGTTAGTGTGCAATACCATAGGCTAGCCCTTATTTTCACTGCTTAGTTTCTCCAAACTAGTTGTTAGGATCACTATAGGACTCTCTTAGCTTGTAACGTAGGCTCAGGGTCAAGTTTGGTACATTTGGGTACTTTTTAGTAACTTTCTACCCTCCTTGACATTACATTGGCTTTTTACCTCTTCCTTGACCTATTTTTGGCATCCTTCCATTTTAAGCTCTTCCCTTATTTCTTTGCAACATGGATGTGGCTTTTGACTTTTTGACTCTTATTTCTCACTTTCTTCTTTTTCTTTCACTTTCCTTTTCTTCTATTTCTTACAACACTTTCCTTTTGCTCCTTTTGCACAAAGTCACATCCTCTTTCATACTCTTTCTCTTTTCAACACTACACTCTTTTCATTCCCCTTTTTTCATATGGTTTCCTTTTTCATAGCCACCCTCAACTTATGCATTTTGCATTAGTTGAGGTGCACAATGTCTGATGTCGGACCAGGTCCAAGATCAACGTAACTTTTGGGCTTAGCTACCCTCAACTTAGGCTTTTGGCCTAAGTTAAGGTGGACATGTCAAAGGAGGGGTCGGGGCCAAGACAATGTTTTTTTTAAAGGAAGGTGAGTTAGGTGAATCAAAAGAATTGGTCAATTTTAGGCTCAAATATTTGGATCAAAAGGGAATAATGCTGTCATTAGTTTATATCATTTTAGGCTTAAGTGGACTAATTTGAACAATGGCCCATGATCACGTCCTAACTTCTAGCCTAGATTATCCTAGCAGGACCAATGGGGCAAGTTCTAGATTGGCACAAAATTGTCTGAACAATCAACCATTCTCACACACTCTTGGCACATAGTTTCAATGACAGATTACCCAGTTTAAGTTTTAGCTTAAGTCATGAAATAAAGTTGGTACTTTATCATGTCATACTCAAAGCAAACACATTCAACTCATTCTAGCCTACAAATTTTAGCACATATCACAAATTTTGGACGGGTATCATTTTTGTTTCTTAATTATGCCATCATGCGTCCTTCTTTAACATGCTTCTACACATACAATCCTAACACATGTCGGTCCAACATGAATTAAACAGTCTCTTTCGAAAAAAAACACAGGCACGAAAAGGATTATGAGTTGGGTTACTAAAACTTAACCCTATCACTCACAATCCATTTACCCCACCCCAAATAAATTATAGTGCAATTGTCCCCAATGAAATAAGCAATAAAGAGTAGGGTGAAGGTGAAGCAAATCTGTGGTGCAAATGTGCCGAAGACCTCAACAAGCGAGTGGGTCCATTTGCCCGAGCCCACTGGAATAACACTTGGGTTACCCTCAGTAGTGCCCACCTCATCTATCATAGCACCCTCAATGGTGCTATCAATAGCTCTTACCGCACCATCGGTTGTGCTTATATCATCTCTCCCAGTGTCAACAACCTCAGTAACGGGCGTAGAACTCGAGACCGTAGGCGCATTCTCTAGAACCCTCTGTTGGCGCAAGTTCTCATTCACAATGGAGGATCTCCTAGCCTTCTCATTCTGCTGGCGTTCCCACTTCTTAGCTCGAGCATCCTCTGTAGTATAATAAATGTGACTAGAAAGGTGCCTATTCCCTCAGGCACGGGTCTACTAGGGCTGTGCTATGTCCTCGCTAAATAAAGCACCAAGCACGGTATCATCAGCTAATACATTATGTGTAGACTCTGGCTCATCTGTGGGTGGGCAATGATGGCACCAAGGTCTGCCCGGAGACTATGTAACTCGATCTGAAAAGAGGACAGATTTGTAGTAGGGGCTTGTCACTCGAGGACTCCGATGAGTCCATAAATTGGACTCATTTAGGGCTTTATTTTAATGGGAATAGTATCCTTGAATGCTTTTTTTATCTCAATACCTGATTAAATTGCTGAAGTTTCAGGTATTTGAAGTTTTAGTGGAATCATGAACACTTAGGCGCAAAATGGAGCAACTAGGGCTGAAAAGAACAAGAAATGGAATTCTGCAGATCGCCGAGTTCAACTTGCTGAGTCTCTGAAATGACATAAACCTCCCTTCATTCCAATATGGGAAGCCTTCAAGGAAGTGGATCAAAAAGAGAGGAAATGAGTAGTCGGCGAGTCGCCGATTAGTTCCGCAAAGCAGTACTGTACCGCCCAATGATCCAAAATGTGAGGATGCTAAAGGCAAGACACAAAAGGCAATGAGCTGACCAAAAGGTGGATCATCGAGTTCATCGGCAATCTTGATTAATGTCGCCGAACAATCCTCCGCAACACAATCTATGAAAAGTATCAATACTAGTTAGAATTATAGTCTTAGGAGAACAATTTTGAGTGGAACATTTTAGAGTAAAAATTATTATTAGTCTATAATATTATTTTGATATTTTTCTCTCAATTTTGGAGAGGGTTTTGTGGAGACTTGAATAGTGTTCTCAATTGAACAAACAAGAATGCACGGCTACGAGGAGACAAAATGAAGTTACACAGACAATATGTGCACTCTTTGCATATCATTGTGACTAGCCATTTATCAAATTGATTCTCTTGTGATGATTGTTGCACACTAGAAAATGTGTGTAGTCTTGATTGACTAAATTATCGATGCCTTGTGTGATTAGCTTACTTTGGACCATGCATGAATAAACCTAGAATTTTCCCTGTTAGTCTGATTGATTTAGAATGGTGTACTCTTGAGATAATCCTAGGCATTTTTTAAGAGTGTGAGCCAATTTGACATATACATCTTTTTGTGACCTACCTGTGAGTGTGTGAAACTCTTTTGAACACCTTTGAGCCTTACCTTTCTTTGGAAGAACCTTGCTAAACCCTAGACCTTACTTGATCCGCATCTATATTGCTCTTGATTTGTGGTTTCGTGAATAGCCAACTTAGGACAAAAAGCCTAAGTTGGGGGGTGTGGTGAAAAGGAAAAGGAGAAGTCAAGAAGTGCTATAAGAATTCTCCCTTTACCCATGTTGTAGAACAATGTAGCCCAAAAAAAAATTGAAAAAGAAATTTGTGGAATAAAGTACAAAGGCTATTGGGGTTCCAAGCAACTCCCGGAGAGTGAATAAAAGAATGACTTAAAAGCACTAGAAAAAGAAGTGATAAAGGAAAAGAAGGGAATGCTTTGAGAATACCACATCTCACGAGGAAAAAGTCACTAAGCCTAAATTACCATACCTTTGCACTCAACCCCGTTAAAAGCCTTAGAAAGACCTTTTTTAACCTTGAGTAAGCTGGATAGAAAGTCAATTGGAAAATAAGGGCAAACCTATGAGTGAAAACATGCATTGTGTTTCTCCTTTTGAGTGTGAGCGTTGTATCTGATTGCTGATCTTAAATTGACTCATATTTGTGTGTGAATATGGAATCATTATTTGTGCGAGGGCATTTTGATATTTTAGTTGAGCTTGAACTTGCACAAGTAGCATGTATTATGAGCATGAGAATATTTGGTGATGATGTGTCACAATTTGAATCTTTGAGTACACAATTGATCCTTGCATAAGTAAATTGAGTCTTCTTGTGCCTATTCATAATTTAGTCTTCTGTAGCACTATTTGAGGAACCCTTTTTTAACAGCTCAACTTGAGGTTGCTTGAGGACAAGTAAAAGTTTAATTTGGGGGTGTTGATGAGTCCACAAATTGGACTCATTTAGGGCTTCATTTTAATGGAAATAGCGTCCTTGAATGCCTGTCTTATCTCAATACCTGATTAAATTGCTGAAGTTTCAAGTATTTGAAGTTTTAGTGGAAGCATGGACACTTAGGCACAAAACGGAGTAAATAGGGCTGAAAAGAACAAGAAATGGAATTCTGCGAATCGCCGAGTTCAACTTGGCGAGTCACCGAAACGACATGAACCGCCTTTCGTTCCAGTACGCAAAGCCTTGAAGGAAGTTGATCAAAAGGCAAGGAAAGGAGCAGTCGGCGATTCGCCGATCACTTCCGCAAAGTAGTACTGTACCGTCCAATGATGCAGAATGCGAGGATGCTAAAGGCAAGACACTAAAGGCGATGAGCTTACCAAAAGGTGGATCACCCATTTCATCGGCGATCTTAACTAATGTCGCCGAACAATCCTCCGCAGCACAATCTGTGAAAACTGTAAATACTAGTTAGAATTATAGTATTAGGAGAAAAATTTTGAGTGGAACATTTTAGAGTAATAATTATTATTAGTCAATAGTATTTTTCTGGTATTTTTCTCTCAAGTTTCTAGAGGGTTTTGTGGAGACTTGAAGAAAGGAGTTATTGTTTCCCAAGTTAGAAGTGGGTCTTCTCTATTCAATTTCCTTTGCTTAATTTAAGGTTTAATTTCTTATACCATGTTGATTTCATTATCATGTTAGGTAAAAATTTCTTATTTTTTTATGTGTGGCTAAAAACCCCCATTCTTGGGGTGTGATTTAGCAAATATGGGTTGATATTCTTGTTGGGTCTTGCTTGCTGACATGTTAGATGTATTTTATTGTTAATTTCACCCAGTGGTTGTGGTTTAAACTTAAGGGTTTGTAGTTGCAAATACAAAGTCACCCATGTGTTTTCGGCTTGCCTGAGAGGGAGGTCGCGAAACCAAAACACCTAGACTGATAGCCTAAGGAGTAGGTCGACCTAAGGTTCAGCCCGAGAGGGTGTGCCCTAGTCCCATATTCTAACACTCAACTTGAGAGAGTGAGTGGGGTAAGGTGTAGGCTGCTCGTCATGCGGCAAATGGGTGTCCGAGAGGAACACATTTGAAACGGGGTATGTTGCCCGAGAGGGAACTTATTTCAATTTAAAGCTTAGCCTAGGCACTAATATTTTGCAAATTTCCTATCGAAATCATGTACCCAACAATTTATGTCAACTCATATTGCGGTTATATCCCAAGAACCTTTCCCCATACTTGATTTTCTTGTTATTTTGTTGTTTTATCACTTGTTACAAAACCCCCAATTGATTTTTGACACTTTCGTGTCACCCCCTTTTTTAGTATGTTTTTGTTCGTTAATATCTTTAGCTATGACTAGTTAGAATGTAATTCTATTTTTTTATCAATTCTCAAAATCGCTCCCTTGGGACACCACCCCAACCCTTGGTTGGGTTACTATATTATCGACGATCGTAGAAACTCATACCGTAGCATAGTGTCGTTTGTCACGATAAGCATCAGACTCTTAACTCGAAGGCATCGAGGCGCTTATGAACGACCTGGACCTTCTAGTCCATCATGGTTTCCATCTTCGCTTCATCCTTGCCTCGGACTCTGCAATAGATTTATGAATCCATGGCTTCACATGATGAAGCAGTTTGGCCATCTGTGCCTCCTATTTCTGAACTTGGGCCAAGGGCACAAGAACGACTCTGGAAGGTGGGGTGGCTCAGGATGAGCTAGGGGTCCGACTGGCAGCCTGAGATGGGGAGATCGGGACATCATCAATATGGGCTGGAGGGGCAGGGTCATCACCCTGCATTTGATCCATATCAACTACTAAATATGCTCCTAATTACGGCACCTCAATCTCTGGATCACGTCGTGGGGCAACTACATTGGCCGGATCTTGAATAAGGCCGATAGAAAGTGTCCCGGTCGCCTGTACCAAGTTGTTACAATGCCAGATAGGCACCCTAGCATTCCTGCACAATTGAAAAATCATACACGGAAAGGGTAGAGTGGTGGTATTTTTGAACACACTCTCATGGATCTCTACCAACAACATGCGGGCACAGTCTATCTCGAACCCAACTAATAGAGCCGCAACTATCACCGCTCTATCCCAGGTAAGTGCATTATCTACCTTAGTGGGCGATATCTTGTTGCGTACCAGAAGCCAGAAGAACATGGCCACCAAGTTTAGGGTGGCCTTCTGAATACCCAAACGCGGTGTGCTTACCCACTCCGCGCGCTCTCCATCCACTGCTATATGCCTGGCTAACCAAAGTAGGACAACTTTCCTCTTCTCAGAATACCGCTAGAACTAACCCCCCTCACTATATCCCATCGGTAGTCAAATTCTCCAGTGTTGAGTGCCCAAAGGTGTTGGGGCCATAGAGGAATCGGATGATAGTGACCGGTGATATGTCCACCAAAACACCCCAGACTAAAGTGGAAGTGAGTGGGTCCTCTGTCGTGGGTTTGGCTCGTCTGTCGATACAACCCCGAAGTGTGGCAGCATAGGAAGCATATAACTCCCTCACAATCTTTTCGCTATAAGTCCCATGGTTTCGAGCCATCTAATTGAACTTGTTTTTCTAGAAGAGCCGGTGGATGTCGGGTATGGTGTGTACTCTCCCCGTGAGAACTCTACTCTGCTCAGTGATTTGTCGGGCCTTCACCCTCTTCTCATTCAACATTGAGGTGTCTCTGTACATCTCCCATTGACCCTTCACACACCGACTATTAGGTTTCTCAGGAACCGAATAAGGGTCTGTGTTTTGTTGCACTGGAACCACCCCCGAACTAGTAACCTCATCAGACGAGATAGCCCCACCATGTGAACTCAAGACTATGGCGGACTCAGAAGTAGAGCCTGCAGCAGATACGGACTCAGAACCGGAGGTAGAACCAGCCCATGACCCAATTAGTGTATCCTCCTCATCAGACTGGAGGTAGTGACTACGTCGGGGACCACCTTCTTGGACTGATTCCGAGTAGCCTAAGGTGTTGTGGGTGATGTCCTTCGAGTAGGGGGGTAACATATTCGGGGTCCTTCTCCGCATCAATGTCTTCATTGATTAGCCAAAAAGTTAGCGCCACAGATTTGGATCTACCCTTGACGGCTATAGATTTCTTCGTGGCCATGGTACCTATGGAGGGAGAATTAGTACTAATACAACCTAAAAACACACTCAAAAAATTGTAGAATAAAGAACAAACCAAAATAAAAAACCAAAAAAAATTTAGATAGTGGCTTCAATGGCCACCTACGATTGGTATCTACGGTCCGTGGACCCCTTTCGTAGGTCAGATGTCCCCAAAAAGTTGGGCTTTGATGGGAACCACGTATATGCAGAACGGTCTGTAGATTGACCTACGATCGTAGTCAACCTCTGTGGTTCCCTAGTTAGTGGAATTACTTTGTGCCACAGCCCACAGACCCAATCTATAGTCCGTAGATGGGGTCTCGTGGATCCAGTCTATGCCAGGTATTAGGCACTCTTCACTTCAAAACCAAATTTTATCAATTCAAACCTATTGACCTTAGCCTAATCATGCATTTCAACCTAATTTATGCCAGTTTGTCATCCCAAGGGTTTAAATTACTGAATTTTTAACAGGTATTGCATACGAGGCTAGGAATGCTAAGTCGAAACTTGCATCTAGACTCTTATTTCATTGATTATACACATTATAAAGACAATAGAATCACAATCTATTGTCCTAAGGGTGTTTATAGTTTTAGTTTAGCATGCATTTTCATACATCAACTACCCAAGGTCAAGACCCAATTCCTGACTTTCTATAACAATAATGAATCGGAAATTCAAAGTGAAGGGAAATTCAATTACCTTGAAGGCAAAGGAAATGGAGTGATTGTGTGACGACTCTAGAATTCCAACACTTTTAACTCGACATTCGCACTGAACCAGTAACCGAAACCTCTTGGGAATTGGAAATGAATGGATTTTTGAAGAGAAGAGGAAATTGGAGATTATGGGTTGACGAAATGTGGAGTAATCAATGGGCAAATAGGAGTAATATGAAGGTATTTTAATAGTTAGAGGGGTATAGAAACGGTTGGGAGTAAAATGTGGGAGACGGGGCATGATTTGAAATGTGGGGGTTTTATTTAAGAGGGGATCGAGTCGAGTCAGGCAGAACTAGGTTTTGGACCCACGAAACCCCGTCTACGGTTCGTAGATAGGGTCCATTGGTCACTCTCATACTATGAAATCTCATAGAACTTACCTGGGATCTACAAACGCTATTCACGGTCCTTGGAATAAACCACGAACCATCGATGGGGTCCGTACACCTCTGCAACAGACTTTTTCTACAGATTTTTCTTTTCAACCCTGCACATGCAGCAACCGTTAGGCCTTTCGTTTGACATTTTCTGGACGCTTCTAAGACACGGACCCTATGCTATATCTAACCAACACTAAAACAAAAATAAAGCACCTATCTAAAGGAATACAGAAAAAGCATCTAAACAAAGAAAACTACCAAATCGAAAAGAAAATCCTATAGTTGGCTAGATTGTACAACTTGGGTTACCTTACAAGCATCGCTTGATTTAACTTTGCGGCACGACGCAGGTCTCTTGATTACTCAGACTTCATCAAGATAATAGGCTTCACCAACTTTTTGCACACATTCCGCATTTCCCAGATAGAACTTAATCCTTTGCCCGTTAACCTTGAACCTTGTTTTCTCACTATTTTCAAGCTCCACCACTCCTTGTGGGAGCACTTGAATGACTAAAAATGGCCTGGTCCACTAGGACTTGAGCTTGCCTGTAAATAAGTGCAACCTAGAGTTGAATAGAAGCACAAGATCACCAACAACAAATTCTCACTTTTCAATCCTTCGATCAAGACACTTCTTCAACTTCTCCTTGCAGAAGGCTGAACTTTCATAAGCTCTTAGGAAAAACTCTTCAAGCACATTCAAGTCACTCATTCTCTGATTTGATGTGACGCCCTATTCCAAATTTAGCTTCTTTATCGCTCACATAGCCTTATGCTCTAGCTCTACTGGGAAATGGCAAGACTTTCCATATACAAGTTCGTTGGGAGACATACCTATGTGAGTCTTGAATGCAGTGCGATAGACCCGTAGAGCATCGTTAAGCTTCCTTGACCAATCCATTCTATTAGCATTCACACCAAAATCTGCTTTATCTCTCTGTTGGATAGTTCAACTTGCCCACTAGACTGAGGATGGTAAAGAGTGGCTACATTATGGCGGATGCCATATTTCTCGAGTAACGCCTTGAACGACTTATTACAAAAGTGGGAACCTCCATCGCTGATAATCGCCCTAGGTGTACCAAATGTGGAGAAGATATTATTTTTCAAAAATGCGGTGACACTCTTACTTTTATTGTTGGAAAGCGCAATTGCTTCCACCCACTTCGACACATAATCAACCGCAACAAGAATATACTTCATCCCATGTGAACTCATAAATAAACCCATACATTAAACAACTCTATCACCAATATAGGATTCATAGGAAGCTCTTGCCTCTTTGAAATTCAATTCCGGGTCATAAGGAGTAAGTGTTTCACCTTGGCTCCATGTACTTGGCATACGCTAGAGTAGGAACCTGAGAGTAACAAAAACAAAATTAAAAGTAAAATTAGGAAATACTTGACCAAAGTTCAATAATGTAGTTCAACTTAATCTAAAAGCCTTATTCCCCGGCAGCAACGCCAAAATTTGATACGCTCAAATTACAGCTCCCTAAAGAAGCGTAAGTGATCGGCTATCAAGTAAAGTACCCAACTTGGAGGTTGGGGTCGATCCCACGAGGAATATAGTCTATACTTAAGTTCAACTTACGATTATATTTGTTTAGTCAACGTACTTCCAAGACATATAATTAAAGGAGGGGGGGGGGGATTTCTGAAACAAAATATGAAAGTAATGTGAACAATTAGTAATCAAGATTCAAACTTTTGTTGTTATCAAGATGGGAGAGAAACTAGGGTGTACGTGTTCCCCATAAGCTTATAACGTGGTAATCCAAGTAATATTAATTATTTCCTAGTGTATTACAAGCACAGTGATAAGTTAGGTATCTCTAATTCCTTGGTCCGGCAACTAGAGAATTTCACCCCGCACCTTGGTTCAGCTACGTGTGTATAATTTACTAACCCTTACCTTTACCTCATACTAGACATCACATATATGTATGGCTTTGTTTTCACCCTCACACCACTCGACATTAAACTATTAGATTGTATCACACTAAATCTATGTTGATAATTCTTTTCTTATTAACTACCTCCTTGGTCCGGCAAGTAGCAACAAAGCGATTTCTAACGTGTGCACTAGTTAAAAAGACTTCTAAACGAAAGAATTATCAATGCATGCAATAACACTATTCAAGAATTACTTAATTACTACTCATACATTGTTAATCGCTCATGATTCCCACAACCCTAGTTGTGGATTTAGTTGCCCATAGTAGCAACATCACAATTCATATTTCTTGATGAAGAAATTATGAACTTACGTAATAAGTAGAAGAAACCCAAAATCTCAACTTGAATTTCAAAGTAAAAATATTCAAAACGAACTTAGGAAATCAAGAATTGCTAAAATTGCAAGTTAATATCCAAAGACAAAAACTAGAACTCAAATAATAAATTCTAACCCCCAGAAACGAGCTTTACATTCCCTATAAATAGAAAATCAAGTCTTAACTGAAAAGGAATTGAAATAAGGAAATCAAGTTCCAGACACGGTTTCGATCTACGACACTAACCTACGGATCGTGGATTGACCTACGGTCCATAGGTCCCTTCCGTGACTCAGGACATAGGTAATTTTCCAAACTTCGAAATCTCCACTTCTCAACTTCAATCAACAGACCAACAGTACGGACCGTGGATCGATCCACGATCTGTGGGTCCTCCTCCGCAGCTCCATACTTAGAATCTTCATAATTATGTACTGAAACCCCCTCTCTGAAGCATTTGACGGACTTGCTCGGCCTGTAGATCGACCTACGGTCCGTCGTTTGAGTTCGTGGTTCCACACTTAGTCAAGAATTCCCTGATTTCTTTTTCCTGCATTGCTTGCCCATTTACGATCACAACCTACAGAACATGAATGGAACTACGGTCCGTCAATCAATTCTGTAGATGCCCTTTTCTGCATAATTCTTTAGCTATGTCGCATACTTCCACGTTCGAACTTATTTCATGCAAACATGATAAAAATACATTAATACCAATACAAAATGGTCCTAGACACACACAACTCTTAAGTGAAATGTATTGAAAATACCGTAAACTCATGGTATATCATTTATCATCGCAGATAGAAGTCCTTTGTCTACCTCTCATTTCTGGAAGTCATTCCATAAAGATCTTGGTACTCAAGTAAATCATAGCCCAACAGCTCGTCCACAGACGGATGGTCAGGCATATCATACCATTTAGACCTTAGAGGACATGTTGAGAGCTTGCGTGATCAATTTTATGGGAAGTTCAGATAAGCACCTACCTCTCATAGAGTTAGCCTAAAATAATAGCTAGCATTCCAGTATTCAGATGGCCCCGTATGAGGTATTGTATGGGCGTAAATTTAGATCTCTAGTAGGTTGGTTCGAAGTAGGAGAAGCAGTCTTGATAGGGCCAGATTTAGTTCATGACACTATGGAAAAAGTTCAGCTCATCAGAGATAGACTTAAGACAGCGTAGAGTCGTCAACAGTCCTATGCAGATGTAAGGAGAAGGGACTTGGAGTTCCAAATTGATGATTGGATGTCCTTGAAAGTATCACCTATGAAGGAAGTGATAATATTAGGAAAGAAAGGAAAGCTCAGTCCTAGATATATCGATCCTTACACAATCTAGAAAAAGGTTGGTCAAGTGGCTTATGAGTTAGAATTACCAGTAGAACTAGTAGCAGTTCATCCAGTCTTTCACATTTCCTTGTTGAAGAAGTGTGTGGGTGATCCAACATCTATAGTACCATTAGAGAGTGTTGTTGTAAAGGATATTCTCAATTATGAGGAGCTGCTAGTGGAAATTCTTGATCGTCAGGTTCGAAGGTTGAGAAATAACAAAGTCGCTACAATTAAGGTTTTGTGGAGTAGTCAATATGTAGAGGGAGCTACTTGAAAAGCAAAATCAGCTATGAAGACCATGTATCCTCATCTCTTTCCTTCTATTTGCTTTCCAGCTTGAGGTAACAGTTCCTCTCCAGTCTTTTCGTTACTCTTGCGTAAATTCAGTCTTAGTTTCTTGTTCCTTCAGTTATACTTGCATTTGCAGCGTATTTGCATGTTCTTGGAAATTAGTTCAGTCAGTTTTCAATATCCAGTACATAGTGGTACGGATTGTAGCCCTTTCCTCCATCTGAGCTAGTTTAGACTTCATACAAGGAAGAATGTTCCCAAGGGGGAGATATTGTAACACCTCAGAACCTATCAAATCAGGACAACAGAAAAAAATAGGTGGACCACGATAGGGTTAACAGACTGTGAATGGAACCATGGTCCGTCTACCTGTCTGTGTTTCACACCCAGCCCATAAATGGTGGACCATGGGACCCTACATATGCCGTAGACAACCACACAAGCCGTACGTGGGAGTGAGAAAACCTCCTAAGCCCTAGCATCAGACCACAAAGCCCTCCATGGGTCGTGGTCTTGATGACGGGCCGTTGGAGGGTCCATGGAAAGGATCCCCAAAACTAGTAGCTATTGCTAGCAAACCACGACCCAGTCGACAAGCTTATTTGAAACATAGAAAGATTCAACTTTAGTATTTTGAGTTATAGTCCAGTATCGTTAACTCTTACTCAATATTAATATATTCAGACTTAGATTGGGTATTCCCCATCATTTAGTTTATCTCATGTTTTAAGCTTTCACATAATATCTCTTTAATTCAGTAAATTGTAGTATGCTTATGATATGCTAGCTCAGGGTTATCTTGGGGTCACTAGTAATCGTAGGTCCCGTGTTTATGTCAAGGGGGTAGCCTCAGGGCGTGATAGGTTATATGAATCATCACCGTCAATGGTTCTCAGTTTCATCTTGTCTTCGTCTAAAATTGTCAACGACAAAAAAATAGTTTCCCAAGCACTGGCAAAATTTAGAAGTCATGTACTCTTTGATAAATCAATCGATTACAGAAAATTAGTTGTTCAATACTAATATCATATCATCTTAATTCATGAGGTAATATGGTTGTAAGTTTGGATCAAATTCCTCTTAGTTTGTCACCAATTTGCTTTACTAGCTAGGAATAAGTTGGAATACTTTTACATCTCCATGAATAAGCATGTAACACTAACATGCTTTGTATACTCCTTTCCTGTCATTTTTCACATGGGAAGGTGTTCTTGACATTTCTGCAATTGACTTAATAAAAAATTGTCATGCAAATAAAGTGTATGAAAGAAATGTATTTTTCAAAGCTCTATTTGGGAAATGATGCAGGAAACTCAAAACTCTAAATTCACATTTTTGCTTCTTTTGTTGATTTTTTGTTATCGTAAGAAACAATATTCTCATAGTGGGAATATGTTGTAGTGTGGGTAACTACCTTTCATTTCTAGCATATGCACCATTTGTTTGTGTTGAAACATTGTGAATGATTGTGATTGTCGACACCATAAAAGGAGTTACTTTAACATATCTAGGTACACACTGCAGTGTAGATGTCATTTTATGTTAGTTTGTTTTCCTTTAGGGGATGGAATTAAGGCTTCCCAAGTTCATCCGGCAAGGGCTTGATTTATCTAAATTTAAAGAGAACTTGAGTAAACATTCTGCTGAATTGTGGGAACCTTGCAAATTATGTTATTTGTTTCTATATGTCATTCCTTGAATTTTCCTCACATTTTCTTTGCCGTGGGAGGTACTTGAATCTGAATTTCAAAAGTTTGCATAGGGAAGAAACATGACTGTGACTAAACTAATTTTTGTTTCCGTTTTCAAGCAGGACTCTCTTTATCTATGTCTTACAAGTGAGCAAATTGAAAAGCTCAAGATTCTCAATATAACATTGGAACGCATTATGCTTTTTTTGTGGCTTAACACACATGATATTCAACTTGATTACAAGGAGAAACTGCTTTCGCTTGAAAAGCACATAAACTTCTTTCTTAGCCCCTATCATCCGCGAAAGCTTTCTTCTTCTCCGGAGCAACATCATCAGTCTTCCATGCAGCTTCAGCAACCACAATCACTTGATGGTCAAACTAATCCAATAATGCTACCCGTAAAGGCAAACCTTGGTTCCTACATCAAAATTCAAACACCCTGCATTAGTCATTTCTTAAGTAGCGCAATTAGCAAACTATTGCAGAACCAACAATTAAGACAACAATCCCACCATCGACAGATGCATTTGTTGGGATATATATTGTTAACCATGTGTTTAGATATAATATTCATTACAGTATAATTATTTATTCATTTTCAATAGATCATTTATTCATTTAAGGTGTCTGTTTACTTATATAGTAGATGATTTAGTGTATAGAGATTTAGTTTATACACATATGATTAAAACATCGGTTCTTCTAAGTATAACGTTTTTCGTTCACAATTTAATATGGGGATTGCACATGCCATCGGTACAATTGTAGCATAAGATTATATGTAATTTATCTTGATTATGGAAATTGTATAGTTCCATCTTCTTGTGCTAGTGCATTTTGTATGTACTGAACGGGACTGAGTAGAGATAGTTGTTTTAGACTGATTGACAAAAAACACATTCCTAAACTATTAAATGTATTTATATTGTTAATCCTTATATAACTATTATGATTTGTATATATTAATTATCGTTTTGATTTATTAAAAGGTGAGATTCTAAGATGGGTCAATATGCCTTTTAGATTGTATAATAATAATATATATTGGTGAAATAATAAGTTACTTGTCGGAATCCATGTCTCGATATAGAGATTGATGATATGACTTTTTGATAAGCTTATGAGTTTTCATCATGTCAAACATTGCAAGTGGATTCATGAATCGGACACAAGAAACAAGTAAAGCAGTGCTCTTAAAGAAATTGATCACTGAATTGAATTCGTCAGTAATTTAATTTATTGATTAGTATATGTAATCTTTACATGGGGAATTACATATGTGTTTAATGGGGAAATTCAAAATATAAATAGGGGAGTGCACTTACAAATTTCTAGTGGAGTTATTTGCAATTTATTATGGTAAGAATAATTCCAATTAATTATTGGAATTATTTTCATATTATGAAGCCTCAGTAATTAATTCTATGGTCTCTACCGTGCCCATATTTAAGTAGAACTCTAAATTTATTCTAAAGGGAAAATGGAGAGGTATCTGTCTTTCTATATTTTATGAAAAGGGAGAAATATGTGTCTTTCTCTATTCTAAGACAAGGGAGAAGTATATCACTTTTTCTATTCTATGGAAAGGGAGAAGGACATGAATTTTTCTATCCTAAGGAAAGGAAGATGTACATATCTTTTTCTATTCTAAGGAAAGACATGGTATTCCTTCTCCTTCTTTGACTAGGAAGAAATCTCTGTAAATAGGGATTCTTCGAACCCTTGAAATGTATAAGTTTCTATAAAATACATGTCCACCCAGGTATTGAGAGAGTGATGCTTATCGTGACAAATGACACTAACCTACGGTATGAGTGTCTACGATATTCAATAATATAGTAACGCGACTAAAGGTTGGGGTCGCGTCCCAAGGGAGTGGTTTTGAGAATTAATAGAAAAATAAAATTTAGCTCTAAATAGCCATATCTAAAGACATTGATGAGTAAAAACATAGTAAATTAAATGGGGTGACACAAAAGGGTCAAATATCAATTTGGGGGTTTTGTCACAAGTAGTAAAAACAACAAAAATAACAATAAAATCAAGTATGGGGAAAAGTTCCTGGTGTGTGACCGCAATACAAGTTGACATAAATCGTTGGGTACATGCTTTCGATAGGAATTTTGCATGATAATAGTGACTAGGCTAAGCTTTAGATGTAAATAAGTTCCCTCTCGGGTAACTTACCCCGTTTCAAATGCGTTCCTCTCGGACACCCATTTGTCGCATGAAGGCCAGCCTACGCCTTACCCCGCTTATTCACTAGAGCTGAGTGTTAGGATATGAGCCTAGGGCTCACCCTCTTGGGCTGAACCTCATGTCGACGTAGTCCTTAGGCCATCACTCTAGTGGTCTTGAGTTTCGCGATCTCCCTCTCGGGCAAGCCAAAAACACATGGGTTATTTTGTATTTTCAACTACAAACCCATTAAATAGAACCACAACCACTAGGTGAAATCACCATTACAATACATCTACCTTATCAGCAAGCAAGACCTAACAACATTATCAACGCATATTTGCTAAATCACACCCCAATAATGAGGTTTTTAGCCATACATTGAGAAATAAAAAAATACACCTAAAATGATAATAAAATAAAATGGGTATAAGGAATTAAACCTTGATTTAAGCAAAGGAAGAAGAATGGAAAAGACCCACTTCCAACTTGGGGAAGATGAAATCCTTCTTTCTTCAAGTCTCCAACAAAACCCTCTCCAAACTTGAAAGAAAAATATCCCCAAAAAGTACTATTTTATTATGAAAATTATAATAATAATTCGAATCTCAAAAATTAATAAATAGTTTAGTATTGATAGACTTCAGAAATTAGTGCTGGCGGATCGCTAGGCGAGGTTAGCCGATGTTGCCGAATGACTCGGCGACTCGCTCTTCTTCTGTTTCGTCATCGTTTCGTGCTTGCCTTCAACATCTTCACGTTCTGTACCATTGGATGGTATAGTACTACTTCGTGGAACTATTCAGCGAAGTGTCGACTGCTCCTTTCATCGTCTTTTTGATCCTTCTCCTTCAGGGCTTCGCGTACTGGAACAAAGGGCGGAGTGCATCCCTTTGGCGATACTCAGGCTACAGCTTCTTCGTTCTTTTCAGCCTTTTTGTTCCTTTTCGTGCCTAAGTATCCATGCTTCTACTAAAACTTCAAATACCGAAACTTAAGAGTTTTCATCAGATATTAAGACAAAGTAAGCACTTGAGGGTACTATTTCTATCAAAATAAAACCCTAAATGAGTCCAATTTGTGGACTCATCAAAGAGTTCGGAACTGAACTTGGGATTGTTATAGAAGACCATATAATTGTGGTCCAGTTTGTGGATTCGCTTAAAGGTTCTAGCTTGTCGAGTAGCTTTTGGATTCACTAGAAGGTATCTGCTGACTCTTAAAGAGGTAATTCTTCAATTAAACTTTTGAAAACTTCATATGCTGTAACATGATTGTACTTGTTGTAGCATAAACAATGTGTTGTCTATTAATCATGTAAGTTTTATGATTTTGGTATGCTTATGTTGTGCATATAGTTTTCCAACAATTGGCATCAAGAGCCATACTTACATCTTTATAGATCACATAAAATATATGTATGTGCAATTGTATGTATGATTCGTATTTGGTAAATATATTTTTATCACAAGAAGAACGAACCAAATGAAACTTGAAGTTTGTTGATTCATTTGCTAAAGTATATACGTCCTTAAATTTGAGATGATCAAGAGACCAAAACGTGTGGGCGAAATATTTTCACATTCACGTGGGAATGGACAGCAACAACAAACACTTGTCCTAATGATTATTCGTAGTCCTTTATTTTTAAGCTAATGGAACCCAAACTGAAAACGTTAGTTAAAAGAAAATTAAAATTTCAATGGATTTTTTAATTTAATAAATGAAATTAAGAACTTTTGCACATGTAATTGCTTTTTTTATCTGCAACTAGTTGCAATTTTTTTTATGGTTTTTTCCTTATTAATTGGTCAAATTTGCAAAGCTTGATAAAAAAGGGAATCAGAGAGGTTGTTCATGAAAAAATTATCATTGAAGTTATTGTGAAGTTCTTTTCTACTTTTATAAAATTTGTTCTTAACTAATTGTTGACTACAAATCTTATTAAGTGGCAGTGGCAATCACTATTCAGGTCAATTGGATGTTTTTCTTCTTTTTGGTTAGTAATTATTTGAGCATATTATTCATTATATATATATATATATATATATATATCAAT
>JAJONQ010053887.1:0-10921 GCA_036250385.1 Solanum microdontum
GTTGTTCACTGGTTTGGCTGCATAATTACTACCCTATTTTTCATGCTCTTTGATTCCATTACATGCCTTCAAGGTGTTTGACAAAATGTCCAACTATGAAGAATTGATGAATCGATGCTTTAAAGCTTGAGTTATGAGATGTATGGCAATCCAGAGATGTGTTGATGACAAACTATGCTTGTGTATATGTTCATTCCATACATGAGATTGCATTAGAGCCTAATGGGAATTTCCTATATAAAGTGTTGCATGACCATGCCCGGTCCGGGGGAAAAGAACCGGACAACCATGTGAGAGGTTTATATCTCACCACCTCTGACTGCTCTTCGTGGAGGCATGTTTATCTGAAACACGCGCAGGCACGAATTAAGGAGAAACATTTTAGAGATAAACTCTAACGTACGGAATGAGTGTGAAAGAATTCCTAAATGTTGCACTCTTCTAATTATAGAAGTGACGCGCCTCACACCGATAACCAGCACTCTACACACATGACTTCACAGACTCCCTAGGACTCTCGAATTTTGGGTCGATACCAAGTTTGTCAGCCCCTGAGCCTACATCCTGGGTGGGACTAGCACTCGAAGACCATTGCTGGCCCCCAGCGAACCCTTGGCCTGGCTTACTAACTCAGCGGAAGACTTAACTCATCGCATAAACATTTATAAAAAAACTATAATGCTATAAACGAACATTCAACTGGCAATTTAGACATACTCAAGTCTTTAACATAAGAAATGAAGAGTCAAGACAACTGAAATAACTAAGCTAGTGGCTATATATGAAGCCTGTCAAACAACTGATATGGATGATGGGAGAAACCCCACAACATCCTAATGAACTAAACTAGATAGCAGTGAAAATAGATTCTCCGGAATGCAAGGAGGCTCACCGATTGACTCTGAACTGCTCACTGGAGGAATGGTGCACTGAAATGCCGATGCTAATTACCTGTGTCTGCATCATAAGACGATGCAAGCCAACTGGCATCAGTACATTAAATGTACGAATATGCGAGTTGGAATGCTAAAACAACATAGGCTTGGAAAGGAATCTGAAAGAAACTGAAGAACTTACCTGACTCAACTCAACTCAACATAACTGAACTCGTTTTAATATAAAGCAATTTAAAACAACTACAATATAAAGAAAAGTTATTTAAAAACATGATGTCAACTCTATGTGTATGCAAAGATACATATAACACTGAGATGTATGTAAAAATACAATAAAGTGATGTATACAAAAATACAATAACTTCTGTGGGAGTTTCTCTAACCGACAACTATCACATAAGAGCTATAGTGATGATACGACGATCTACCTCACATCGGTCGAATGGGCCAGGTTGCCACTTCTATAAATCATCGCCTGAGTTAAAGGGGGATGGAGATAGTGGCAGGAGTAGTAGAGGTCGAATGTGTAGGTATGCATGAAGGCCTGACGGTGGGTGGTGGAGGTGTAGTGCTAACCTACATCGACTCTATGTTAACAACCAGAGAAGTGTAAATCGAAGCTTTCTTCTTCTTCTTCTTCTCTACCTCATCCTTCAAATACACTGCTTTGATTAGAAGAATTTTAGAAGACGAGGAAGGAGTAATCGCTACATATCTGTTTGACCCAAAGGGCTAACCTACTCGGTGACACAACTCACTAATCAGAATCGAAAATGGCAATGAGGTTTGATTTTTATTGTCCCTTATAGCCATCTCCTGTGCAATAATAGACCAAAGGTTCAGCTTCTCCTGGTCAATCATACACCCCAGATGCGCAGTCTTTGAATGCCTTATGATGGATTTATTTTGTAAGGACGTCATTGTGCTGGTGATTAACCCAACTTAGTACCGCACTGTGATGTTCAGATCTTTCTTCTCAATAACAATCCCCACCCTAATCTATGGGGTGTGGCATCACAGAGCAATGGGACAAGCCATCCCTTCAGGTTATCCAGAGTTTGAGTTTTGATTTTATCGGCTAAAGAGTGCTAATTCTACGCTATGTAATATAACTCATCATTTATATTTATTTCGTTGTACTTCACTTTCTTTCCCTGCACTTCTACAAAATAAATCGGTGCCATCGATCTAGACTTCTTTTTCCCTTTCAGGATCAGCTTGGTGTACCCTTCGTAGAACTCTCAAACCCACGTAAGAATATACAAACTCCAAGGTTTTGTAAATTTCTAGAACTTATGGTACCACAATGTCTCCCAAACTATATAATATCCATCCACCACTCCATCTATTGACAACCTCTTCTCCTCAAGTATTGTCTCCAAAGCATCAACCTTTAACCTATTCATGGAGCGAGGAGTAAATACAAGAACAGGAGGCACATGTGGTGCCAATGATGCATGTGGTGCTAGAGGTAGTGCCAATGGATCATGTGTTACTTTAGACTGCAGATCTAAACGTTTCCACTTTACAACCTCAGCTTTAGCCACCGGTGTATGGATTGGAGTCCTAGACCCCTCATCTTGGTTTTCAACACAATCAACTTCTTTCCTTTACCACTTGCCTAAGGAGGTTTACGATGAGGGGTTTGAGGTTGTGCAACTTCTTCCGCAATCACAACCCCTTTGCTTTCTTTTGGGATGGTGGAGCTTATGGCCTAGGCTTCTTCCGAGGTGGAGAAAAATCATCATCATATGCATGTTAAGCGGGTACTTTAAGTGTAGCCATACCTATAAAAAATACAATCGATGATAAATTTGGTCATAGAGCGTTAGTGAAATAGAATTTTTTTAAAAAAATTGCTGACAAACTCGCCAAACAGTTCGGTGATTCACAGAGTCCATTCGATGATTCGCCCAGTCCATTCAGCGAGCTAAAGAGCCTGTCAAATGTTATAGACAGTCTCAGAAAAAGTATAGGTAAAAAAGGTGATACTAATAATCATTCGACGGGTCACCGAGTTCACTCAATGATTGAGAGAGATCTTGCCGAATGTTACAAAAAAATTTAGCAAAAATACAGGTCATTCCATGACCCGAGACTACACCCCTGAAGCGACACGGCGTACTTGACCCTAAAGGGTCTTATACAAGCCTCGTAGCATTAATAACATAAGATACTTAGAAATAGTGCGGAATTTAAAAAGTTTCTTTATAAATCCAACAAAAAAAAATACTCATTTAAAAGAAAGCGGAAGTCTATCATCTCACATGACCATCTAAAAATAATACTTGAAACAAAATAGGCTCGGCCCTTTACAATGAAGTCTTATTAATAGTCTAATAAATGAAAGAAAGGAAACATAAGAGTTCTTGTCCTCAAATCCGTGATGACATATTAAGTCTTGGAAGAATCTCAATCCAAGATTCAACTAGAGATAAGCAAGTCAAATGCCAGAACCTACACTTGTAGTAAAACACGAAGAAGAATGGGTTAGCACAGTTAAGTACTAAGTATGATAGCCATGCAAAAACTTGTTTAAAAAGAACATTTTTCTTTGAAAGTCATGATATATGCCATTTTGGTAAAACTTCATGAATATGAGTAAAACACGCATAATATAAGTCACAACCAACATTCAAGTCATTTATCACAATAGAACAGAAACACCATGTAAACCATTACTGTCACTTCAAACCTTCACGTCAAGTAACCCTCATGATATACCTTGTGCAATGTATGGATAGCGTCCCATACCACCATCCACACTAAGGCACCACATTAAGGTCACCAAAAGTGAACTTACCATTTAACCTTTCCATCTTCAAAACAACTCACACCTAGAGATAACATTACAATAGTCATATCATCACATAAGGACCATCAACTAAGACAACTCTAAGTCATACTAGGGCAATGTGCAAGTAACATCCCATACTACTTCTCACACTAAGTACTCCTTTGAAGTCACAACAAGCAAGGCACATTTATATACAACAAGTCATGATAGGGAAGTAGCTCATAATGCAATCCAACGATAGCATGCATCGTTTACGTTTAAGCATATAATAGGCATCATTATTCAATAACATTATTTAGAGGACTTTCATTCATTAGACATTAGATCAACATTATCATTAACTTCTTCCTATGAGGGCATTCAAACAATAGTCATTAAGACTTAGAGAACTCACTATGACCCTCTCGAAGCCTACTCGTGCAATGCATGGATGGCATCCCATACTACCACCCACATGTCATAGAACCTCTCTAGAAACCATAATGCACCTCTAAGATGATGGGAATAAGCATTTAACTAACATAGAACATGTAGGCTAGACATGGAATCCGGTGTAATGAAACCCCACACCGTAAGAGGTGGTCTACTTACCTTAGGAAGACCGGTAGTATTAACTTGGATTAAATTGAATCCACTGGCATTTATCCTATGTAGGCATATAGTTATGGGATAGGAAGATTTTCATTGGAACCCTAGCCCAACATTGTGAGACTTTCTATCTTGCCATATCCACTCGGTGGTTAGCCTACATTCCCATAGAGTATTTTAATCATATTACAACATTGTACTTCAGAGGGCCACCAACATTAGCCCTACCGACCCAAAGCACATACACATGAAAGGTCACCACCATCAGGTCTACCGATTAAAGGTAAATTGAGGATAGCTCATTGATCTTCCTAGAAAGAGCCACCGTCATTAGGTCTACCGTTTCTAGGTTCATCATTTTCACACAAGAAGGGCCACCACCATTAGGTCTACCGTTTCAAAGTTTTATATTCAAATTGGTTCCTAGACTCATTATTGAAGGGCCACTACCATTAGGTCTACTGGTTCAAGACATATTCTAAAATACCTCATTAGTCATTTAGAGAAAGGCTACCAACATTAGGTATACCAAACCGAGACATTCATTCAGTCATTCATTATGAAAAGGCTACCAACATTAGGTCTACCAATTTCAGACATTAAGACAAGTTACAATCATTATTCAAGAGGAGGATGCCTAAGCCTACCAAGTCAAGATACCTCATTAACGATCTTATTCATCAATACAAGGAAAGGATGCCTTAGCCTACCAATTCAAGATATTCAATATTACATTATAGAACCCTTCACATTCCATCATCAATATTCATGAGTGTTAAGTGAGAATATGCTTTCAATCACAATACATTTACATTCTATACAAGATCATCATTCTAACATTGAAATTACATGCATATCCTTCACATTATACATAGTAGGTAAACACCTCCACATTTCAAGTGGATCAATAGCTCAAGCACAATTCTATTTCAACATGTAAATTAGGTCATAACTAGCCTTTCAAGGCCATGATCAAAAGTCACCAACAGACCAACAATTTACTATAATTAAGGAATATATAATGATAAAATTCAACAATCTAAATCAATTTAGGCATAATTCATCAACATTCATTCATAATCAACAAACCCACTTCATAAGGCAAAATTTAGAAATTTAGAGGAATCATGGATTCATAGAATATTTTCATCATAAATCATCAATTAAACACCAATACAATCATAATTTGTCATTAGAAACCATTTGAAAACGTTTGATGAAAGAACCCATGATATTGAGTGAAACCATAGATTTTTCATACTTTGAAATCACTTTCGATTTGAATCCTTGAATGGAAATTAAACAAGGATCAGGACCATCATACCTTAATAGATGAATTCCATGAAAATCCACTCAATTATCCCTCCTTTTCAAGCCCTAAGTCTTCTTCTTCTCTTGGTCTTCAATAGAGTTCTAGAGAGAAGATATTTGGAGAGGGAGGGGTTGTGATCTGGGGAATTTGAATATTGAAATCTAAAATAGTATGTTGTTGTTTTAATACTCTTAAAATATGTTTATAAAACCCAAAATAACCGTCCAAACACTTAACTAGCCATTGGAGGAAACCAAACCACCCTTTGCTTGACCGAGATTTTTGACAAATTGTAGCTCCAAACGAGGCTCTTGACTCACAGACTGTGAGTCCATTGACGGACCGTGCTACTGGTCCGTGGTCTGGGGCTGCAACTTTGTCTGGAGGGGCTTGACCTACGGAGGCCATCCACACAGTGTGGATGGACCTATGGGGCGTGGACCCCTTCCGTAGGTCACCAATTTTTTTGCAACTCTATTGGTTTCAAGTGGTCTCTTGGGGCTTAGGCTTAGGGTCCTCCTCAATGACACCTAGGGTGGTCCTTGGGCGGTCATACATTGATGTTTAACCCCTAAACCCTTCAACCATGACTCGGTACAAAAAAAAACCACCTCAAACCTCACTCCAAACTCAAATACACACAAGTTACGCTGTAGTTTCACTTATTCGTTTTAAGGGTCGTTACATTATCCCCCACTTAGAAACTTTCGTCCTTGAATGAGACTTAAAACACATTAAGGGGTTAACAACTCAAGAATAGCAACCCATCATCATGCAATATCATAATCAAAAGCACACAACTAGGAGGAAACATCAACTTCACATCAATAAGCTCAAAACACAACAAGTAGGTAGGAACTACATCTACAAACTAATTATTCATCAAAACTTCGCATTCTTCATTTCATTCTAGGAACTTCCTTCTCCAATCACATCATGCTCATCACAACATCATTAAGCACATTTAAGTAATTTTCTCATAAAAGCACATTATGCAACTTTTCAATAAAGCACATTTAGACATGTTCAACATTTATCCTCATGAAGCATATAGACAACTCAAACTTAATGCACATCAACATGAGGAACAATAAATCATGAAAACTTATTTTCTCAACTAAACAAGAATTCAACTAGAACATGCATAACATAAGGAGACCACAAAAACACAATAGCACACATGACTCCATAACAAGAAACAAGCTACAAGGCATTCTTGGTCTCAAGATTGAATAGGAATACAAGGAAAGAGATAAGGATATCAAAACACTCAACAACCTTACTATTCAACATACTATCCCCCACTTAGGCTAAAATCCAACGAAGGCTAACATGATAAATAACATAGAACCTCAATAAGACATCCACAACCATAAGGAACTATTACTTACCGGTACCTTCATCTGGATTAGCCCATTTGTCCTTGCTAGCTTGAAGAGGATAGAAATGGTTCCCGTTTGGAGCATCAAGAATCAGGTCATTAAAAGAAGCTTGTTTGGCCTCCTTTCCTCTAGGCGTAAGAGTAGGACAATTTCTCACTTGGTGATCAAGCTTTCCACAACCATAGCACCCACTAGTACCGACTAGGCATTTCCCATGATGCTTCTTTCCACAATTGTGACAAGTAGGTTGAGCAAATGGAGGTCCACTTTCTCTCTCTTGGTTGACCTTAGGAGAATTTGAATAATCTTGGTTTGGAGCTCTCTTCTTTAACCTTGGTTGACCTTGCTCATCAGGCCTACACCTCTTCAACTCCATATCCATCCTTTTAAGTTTGGACTGCTCAATAGATTGGGCTTACACTATGAGTCTAGAAATATTCATATCATCATGGAGCATTGCCATATGGAACTCTTCCTTAACTAAGTAGGATATACCGGTCACACACCTACTCATCTCATCCCTAGGGTTGGACACCAAAGATGCAACATACTTGGACAATAGGGTAAACTTCAAGGAATACTCCTCCACACTCATGCTACCTTGCCTAAGGTTTATAAACTCCTCAACCTTACACTCCCTCTTCTCACGAGGAAAGTACCTACCAAGGAAAGATTCCTTGAACAACTCCCAATATATAGACCTTGCTCTTATAGGCCTATTTCTCTTCCATTGAGTGAACCACACTTGGGCCACATCTTT
Organism: Solanum microdontum; assembly: GCA_036250385.1. Lineage (NCBI taxonomy): Eukaryota > Viridiplantae > Streptophyta > Magnoliopsida > Solanales > Solanaceae > Solanum > Solanum microdontum. The sequence goes on from JAJONQ010053887.1 coordinate 7,736, forward strand.
CAATTTGTAAGCTTCAAGTTCTGCTTTTTCAATAGAGGTCACTCCTATAGCATTGACTTTCTTATACACTTCATACAAGAAATCTTGGGGATCCTCTCCCACTTTAGAGCCAAGAAATATAGGATGATTCATCCTTACAAAGTCTCTCAACCATGTGGCTATGATACTCTCATTAGCATTCACCCTAGGCCCCACATCCTGATTAACTTTAACCGTTATGGCTTGGGCTAAGGTTAGTAAAGTCTACCTAATCTCTTTATTAGTCATGTCCACAGCACCTACTAGAAGTTGGTTGTGTTGAGGAATTCTGTCACCTTGAGGACCTTGGGGAGGAACTCTCTCATTCCCATTCTCCTCTTCCACCATTATTGGGTTCGCCCTTGTATTCATATCCTATAAACACAAGAGAAGGATTTGTAAAAGGACTCTTATATATCTAAACTCTAAGGCATGAATTCAAGAATAATACAAAAAGTGTAACTTTCTAACGTACTATACCTTCTCGCTCATAGATGTGTCGCGACTCACACCGATGGACAAGACTCTGCTAGACGTGGCTTGTGAGACATCATCCCTAAATACCATTTCCCAAACCTTTTGCTCTTATACCATGTTTGTCACGACCCAAGGCTAGCCCGTAGATGCGACACGGCGTACTCGACCCCAAAGGGGTCTTACACAAGCCTCATAGCTCATTCATTGCATAGATAATAAAAATATTACAAAATCAAAACTTTTTAGATAAAACCATATGATTCAAAACATTCAAAATACTCATTAAAATTTTTCAAAAGGCACATTGGAAGTCTAAGTCTCACATGGCCATCTTAGACACAATATCAAAACATAAGTAGGGACAGGGCCCTTTATAATAAAAAACTACAAAATGTCTATTACATGAAGAAATGAAAGATAAGAGTTCTTGTCCTCGAATCCTTGAGGATATATATACCTTGTCTTGGAATAATCTCTAATCCAAGTTTCAACTAGGGGTAAGCAACTCACTTGTCGAAACCTACACTTGTAGTAAAAACATGAAAAAGATTGGGTTAGCATAATTAAGTACTAAGTATGCTAGCCATGCAAAAACATGCTTAAAACAAACATTTTGCTTTGAAAGTCATGATATGTGCCATTTTGGTAAAACTTCATGAATATGAGTAAAAAAGGCATAATATAAGTCACAACCAACATTCAAGTCATTTTTAACAATAGAACATAAACACCATATAAACCATTACCTTCACATCAAATCTTCACCTCAAGTAACCCTCATGCTACACTTTGTGCAATGTATAGATAGCGTCCCATACCACCATCCAAACTAAGGCACCACATTAAAGTTACCAAAAGTGAACTTACCATTTAACCTTTCCATCTTCAAAACTACTCACACCAAGAGATAACATTACAATAGTCATATCATCACATAAGGACCATCAACTAAGACAACTCTAAGTCATACTAGGGCAATGTGCAAGTAACATCCCATACTACTTCTCACACTAAGTACTCCTTTTAAATCACCACAAGCAAGACACATTTATATACAACAAGTCATGACAAGGAAGTAACTCATAATACAATCCAACTATAGCATTCATCATTTACATTCAAGCATATAAGAGTCAACATTATTCAATAACATCATTTAGAGGACTTTAATTCATTAGATATTAGATCAACATTCTCATTAAATTCTTCCTATGAGGGCATTCAAACAATAGTCTAAAGACTTAGAGTACTCACTATGACCCTCACAAAGCCTACTCGTGCAATGCATGGATGACATCCCATACTACGACCCACATGTCACAGAACATCTCAAGAAACCATAATGCAGGTATCACATGATGTCAATAAGAGTTTAACATACATAGACCTTGTAAGCAAGTCATGGAATCCAGTTTTAAGAAACCCCACACCGTAAGAGGTGGTCTACTTACCTAAGGAAGACCGATTGTATTAGCTTGGATTGAATTGAATACACTGACTAATGTCCTATGTGGGCACATAATTATAGGATATGAGGATGTTCACTGGAACCATAGCCTAACGTAGGGAAACTTTCCATCTTCCCATATCCACTTGGTGCTTAGCCTACATTCCCATAGAGTATTTCAATCACATTACAACATTGTACTTGAGAGGCCACCAACATTAGGCCTACCGACCCAAAGCATATACACATGAAATGACACCACCATTAGGTCTAATGATTCAAGGTATATTAAGGATAGCACATTGATCTTCCTACAAAGAGCCACCACCATTAGGTCTACCGTTTCTAGGTAAATCATTTCACACAAGAAGGGCCACCATCATTAGGTCTACTATTTAAAGGTTTTACATTCACATTGGTTCCTAGACTCATCATGAAGGGCCACCACCATTAGGTCAACCGGTTCAAGACATAGCCTAAAATACCTTATTAGTCATTTATAGAAAGGCTACCAACATTAGGTCTACCAAACCAAGACTTTCATTCATTTATGAAAAGGCTTCCAACATTAGGTCTTCTAATTCGAGAAATTAAGACAGGATACAATCATTATTCAAGAGAGGGATGCCTAAGCCTACCAAGTCAAGATACTTTATTCACGATCACATTCATCAATACAAGAAAAGGATGTCTTAGCCTACCAATTCAACATATTCAATATTACATTATAGAACCCTTCACATTCCATCGTCAACATTCGTGAGTGTTAAGTGAGAATATGCTTTCAATCACAACACATTTACATTTTATACAAGATCATCATTCTATCATTGAAATCCCATGTATATCCTACACATTATATATATTTTAAGTAAACACCTCAACCTTTCAAGTGTATCTATAGCTCAAGCACAATTCTACTTCAACATGTAAATTAGGTCATAACTTGCCCTTTAAAGGCCATGATCAAAAGTCAGCAACACACCAACAATTTACTACAATTAAGGCATGTATAATGATACAGTTCAACAATCTAAATCAATTTAGGCATAATTCATCAACATTCATTCATGATCAACAAACCCATTTCATAAGACACTTGATAACAGCAAGGTTAAGGGATATCACAAATAGATAATTGAATATTAGAATGCGGAAGCACAAAGAAAAGAAACAAAAAAACTAACTAAAGATATGGGAAATTCGAAGGAAAGATCCACGAATTTCCAAGGATTAGATGTTCT
>JAJONQ010053889.1:0-11655 GCA_036250385.1 Solanum microdontum
CGATTCTTTTTCTCCATATCTCTTTAGATTCAGGTACCCACAACATATACACAAGAATCTAACTCAAAGCAACTCTAATAATCAATCTTAAACTCTCAAGAGCTCCTCAACTCATCCCAAATTCAAAAACGAAAGCAATTCAAGAATACAACTCAAGAACATCAAATACTCAATCTTTTTAGGAAGAAATTACACTGAATAAAACATGTTTGGTGCGTGGTGAATGAACCCAATGTTGTGTGAACTCACATACCTCGTAGGGATCACTCCTTGACGAAATCCATGATTGAACTTGAATGATCTTGACGATTCTTGCTTGCTCTCCTCTTTTGTCCTCTTTTTCTCTCTTCTCTCAAAACCCTAACTCTTTTTCCAAAAGCGTAAATTGACTAAGATCAGTTCAGACCCCAATTAATTACCCAAAATAGAAATAATAATAATTGGGTAAGGAAAAAACCATAATGCCCCTTAAAAATCAGGATTGGACATTTCCTTATTTGAACATCCCAACTTCCAATGGGAATATCTCACTCATATGAACTCGGAATCGCGCAAACTCTGCGGCGTTGGAAAGATTGTTCCAAGATCTTTCCTACGATATCTGGAAACACACCTAAACCGTCATGAGCTAGATGTTATGGTCGTTTGAAGTTGACCAAAAACTCAACTTTAACACACCTAAAATTTTCCATAATTTTTTTATACTTTCCAAATAAGACTATTTTCTCTTTTTAATTTCTTTCTAGTTCTTGCTAGTTACGGGGTGTTACAAAACCACTACTACAATCGAAACCAAGCAACTAAACCAAAAACTAAAACATTTAAGTTATAGAAGCAAGTTAAATAGCTACAGGTTGAAGTTCCCATAAACATCCAAAAGATCTAACAACTAAACAATGCAGAAAATACGCATAGAACCTGAAAGTCAATGTACCAAAAAATCTAACAATGAATCAAAAGTCTAAACAAGAAGGGATACATCCCCTAACTAATGAACTAATTAACTAACTAGAAAGTCTAAGTCCTAAATGTAGACATAGACAGAAAGAGAACTCATGCAGCCTGTAAGAACTGGCTCACCCTTGAATGCGAATGACGATCACTGATATTGTAACGGTCTGTCAATAGCCGCTTGAAGATGCCCTATACTCAACAAAGAAAGAGCAAATGCAGTATCAGTACAGAACCAAAGTGTATTGGTAGGATCCCACGGCTATCCCACTAAGTGGAACATACATAAATCAATACCACAATATAATCACATGCATATATCGAACATATACAACATTATCAACATTTACGAACAACGAACAACTTTACATTTCTCAAGATACACAATTATGACAAGTCATTGGTCCTCTCATGGAACCCAAACCCAAACAGTTAGCATACCAGAACGTGCTACCTGATCCAATGTTTATGCCGGAACGTGGCAACCGATCCCATAATTATGTCGGAACGTGGCAACCGATCCAAGTTAGTGTGTCGGAATGTAACACCCGATACATTCAACAAGCCACAATCACAATCACAATCACAAGTACATTCTCATAATCATACAATCAAGTCATGATTCATGGCATTCATCAATTATATATCCTCATTTACAACAAGTGTGATCAATAATGCAACTTCCGCATATATACATGTACCATAATGAAGCAAGACAAACATACATCACACAATAATAGAATCACAATCATCACCTACCTCGAAACATGCTTGAAACCTTAAGAAACTTGATTCTTCCCTTTTCGAATTTGTTTTGTTTGTTCTTGGTCTACAAACAATCATTATAACACGGGAATCAATAAACAATAATTAATTACCCAAATTACTAATAATCCTATCAATACTATATCAAAACCATGATCCCAAGTACCCAAGTTAGGGCTGTTTCCACCATAGATTCTAGATCAGAACCCTCCCCCATCGATAATTACTCATTAGATTACGTTCTACGGATGAAAAACGGATTTGGGGAGTTAAAAATCTTACCTTTAGCCTCAAGAATGGTGGAAAACCTTCAAGAAAAGACTTGGGTTCGTTCCTTAGCTCTCAAATTTGAAAATTGTAGAATAAAAATGTTTTTGGGGTTTATTTACGACTTTAAGTCGCGTCTGGCCTACCACAACGTTTGTCACACCACTACAGCGGCCCTGGCTTAGCGGCAGAAATCCTCGCCAAAGCGGCTTGCATGAAACAACAAGCTATTTTAATAAATACATTACCCCTATTTCACAACACACCTTCAACCAACGACACTCAGAAACTACACATTCACCCTAAGATCAATTCCGGGCGTTCTACTGCCTTAAATTCAATTTCGTAAAGTCGTACAAGTTCTTTAACGACTTATCTATCTACTCATGTAATCAGAATCATAATTAAATCACTCGATTGTTACCAGATTCCTCTACACCTTAATGACTCCAATTTCGATCAAATCTGGACTAGGTTGGGAAATTTCAAGTTACTACAAAAAAGTTTTTCGGCCCAAATTTTTTCCCCGCTGGCTTATCTGTACTGACGAAACCCGGTCGTTACAATAGATACCAATTTACCCATCACTCGTCCCAGAGTGACAAACTCAGTAAAAAATAGGCTTATGAAGGAATGGAGTAGTACCTGAATCGACGAACAATTGGGGATACTTGTCTCACATGTCCGTTTTGGTTTCCTTAGTAGCTTCCTCAACTGGATGATGTTTCCATTGAACTTTCACAGACTTAATCTCTTTGGTTCTCAGCTTACGCACATCACGATCAATAATTGCAATCATTTCCTCCTCATATTGGAGGTCTTTGTCTAACACAATTGAGTCTCATTTAATGATGTAATCCCCATCACCATGATATCCCTTCAACATGGACACATGAAATACCGGATGAACACCCGATAGATTAGGAGGTAGAGCCAATCTATGAGCCACAGGTCCCATACATTTAAGAACCTCAAAGGGACCAATGTATCGCAGTCTTAGATTACCTTTCTTGCCAAACCTCATCACCCCTTTCATGGGTGGTACCTTAAGAAGAACATTCTCACCAGTCTGAAATGCCATATCTCTTACCTTATGATCTGCATACTTCTTTTGTCTACTCTGGGCTACTAGAAGCTTAGCTTGAATAGTTTTCACCTTATCTTGAGCATCCTTCACTAAATCAACCCCCAATGGTTTCACATCTTCAGCCTCAAACCATCCTATGGGTGATCTACATCCCCTGCCATAGAGTGCCACAAATGGTGTCATATCTATGCTGGAGTGATAACTATTATTATAGGAGAATTCACAAAAGGTAGGAACTTATCCCAATGCCCTCCAAAATCAATCACACATGCCCTCAACATGTCTTCTAACACTTAAATAGTCCTCTCTGACTACCTATCTATCTGTGGATGGATGGTTGTACTAAAAGTGAGTTGTGTGCCCAATTCATCATGTAATTTCCTCCAAAACTTGGATATGAATGGAGTACCACGGTCTGAGATGATAGAGAGGGGCACCCCATGCAACCTCACTATCTCTTTCACATAAACTTTAGCCAATTGTTCAACATCATAATCTATTCTTACTGGAATAAAATGGGTTGACTTAGTCAATCTATCAACCACTACCCAAATAGAATCAAACTTCCCCAAAGTCTTGGGAAGACCAACCACGATATCCATGACTATCATTTCCCACTTCCATTCCAGAATTGGCATTCTTTGAAGCAAACATGCAAGCCTTTGGTGGTCATACATCACTTGTTGGCAATTTTGATACTTAGCCACGAACTTTACTATATCCTTCTTCATGCCCGTCCACCAATAAATTCGGTTCAAATCTCAGTACATCTTGGTCATACCCAGATGAATGGATTATCGCGAACCATGGGACTCTATCAACAAATTTTGAATCAAGTCATCAACTCTAGGAACACAAATGCTTCCTTTAAAACTGAGGACGTCTTCCGCATCAAGAGTGGTCTCTTGTGCCTTACCAATCACATTCTTCTTCTTAAGTTCATTCAAATTTTCATCCTTATATTGCTTGGCCTTGATCTTCTCAATGAACCTGACCCTTACTTCAATACTAGGTAACACCCCACCTCTTTCTGAAATGCCCAATTGCATGAATTTAGACTCCAAGGTCTGAATTTCCTTAGCCACAGGTTGCTTAGTTACACTCAAGCAAGCTAAACTACCCATACTCACCGCCTTTCGACTCAAAGCATCTGCCACAATATTAGCCTTTCCTGGATGGTAATTAATGGTGACATCATAATTTTTAAGTAACTCCAACCGCCTTCGTTGTCTCAAACTTAGATCCTTTTGAGTGAAAACATGCTGCAAAGTGTGATGATCAGTAAACACCTCACACTTAACACCATAGAGGTAATGTCAACAGATCTTAAGAGCAAACACTACCACTGCCAACTCAAAATCATGTGTTGGATAATTCCTCTCATGCACCTTCAATTGCCGTGAGACATAAGCTATAACATTCTTATCCTGCATCAACACAGAACCCAAACAAGAATGTGAAGCATCACAATAAACAATAAATCTTTACCTTTAACTGGTAATGCTAGAATAGGCACAGTGGTCAAGAGAGTCTTGAGCTTTTGAAAGGTCTTCTCACATTTTTCAGTCCATTCAAATGGTATCTCCTTTTTGGTCAAATTGGTCAAGTGAGTGGCAATAGAAGCAAAATTCTTTAGAAATCGACGATAGTAGCTAGCGAGCCCCACAAAACTCCTAATTTCCGTCATAGAGTAGGCCATACCCAATTCTTAACCGCCTCAATCTTTTGAGGATCTACCATTACCCGTTCTTTTTACACTACAAGTCCAAAAAATTCAACAGAAGTCAACAAAAATTCACACTTAGAAAATTTATCATACAACCTTTGTTTCCCTAGAACACCCAAAACAATGCAAAGATGGTCGACATGCTCTTCCTCACTTTTCGAATAGACCAAAATATCATCAATAAAGACTATGACAAATGTATCAAGAAATGGCTTGAACACCTCATTCATTAAACTCATAAAAGTTGCAGGTGCATTAGTCAAGCTAAAGGACATAACTAGAAACTCATAGTGCCCATAGTGCTTCTAAACGTTGTCATGGGCACATCCTCAGGCCTAATTTTCAACTGATGGTAGAAAGACCTTAGATCAATCTTTGAGAAAACTGATGCACCTTGCAATTGGTCAAAAATATCATATATTCGAGGCAAAGGATACTTGTTTAGAATAGTGACCCTATTCAATTGCTGGTAATCTATACAGATTCTCATACTACCATCCTTTTTCTTAACAAACAAAATTGGGGCACCCCATAGGGAAGCACTAGGTCGAATAAATCCCATATCAAGAAGCTTTTGGATTTGAGCCTTAAGCTCTATTAATTTTGTCGGAGCCATGCGATATGGAGGGATAGAAATGGGGCGGGTACCAGGTTCTAAGTCAATGCAGAAATATATATCTCTATCTATAGGCATATAAGGCAAGTCATTAGGAAACACTTTCCTAAATTCTGACACCACAGGAATAGACTCAATAGATGCAGTTTCAACCTCAAGATCCCTAATATGAGCCAAATACGCCAAACAACCCTGCCCTACCAATTTTCTAGCCCAAATGGAGGATATGATCTTATCTTGCTTAGGCTTGTACACCCCTTCCCACTCTAATTTTTCCCTTCCCAGAATTTCTAGAGTTACAGACTTAGTATTACAATTAATCACGACATAATAGGGGGACAACCAAGTCATGCCTAAGATTATATCAAAGTCAGTCATATCCAAAATCACCAAATCAGCCCAAATCTAGAAACCAATAAACAAAATAGGATAAACACAATAGACATGGGTGACTATGACAGACTTTCCAACTTAGGTAGAAAGATGGATGGGGGTATCAAGTATATCACAAATCATAGCAAATTCTGAGGCAAAGCACACAAATACATATGAATAAGTAGAACCCGGATCAAATAATACATTAGTCAACCGGTCATAATAGTACTTGTGATCAGTGCATTAGACGCCTCTACCTCAATCTTGCCCGGTAAGACATAACACTGAGTCCTATCATCTTGACGAGCCACTTCCCTGCCTGGTTGCACGTTACCCCTGCCTACGTTACCATTTCCTCTACTTCCATGGCCTTACTGATTACCTCCTCGCCCACCTTGTGGATGCCCTCTATAACATCTCGCAAATTAAAATAACTAGGAAAGAGTTAAAAGTTGGGGAAAGAATCATTTTTGGAAAGTATAGGAAAATCTGGAAAATTGTGAAGTATGTTAGTTGAGTTTTTGGTCAATTTCAAATGTCCATAGCTCCTAGATCAGGATGAGTTAGGTGTATTTCCAGATATGGTTGTAAATCTCCTAGAATAAACTTTCCAACGCTGCTGATTTTGCGCAATTCTGAGTTTGTATGAGTGAGTTATCCCCTTTGGAAATTGGGCTGTTTGAATAAGGAAAGTCTAATCCGGAATTTAGAAGGGTAATTTAGTCTTTTCCTTACCTAATTATTATAATTCATTTTTTGGAGTTATTTGGGGTAAAATAAGATTTTAGTCAGTTTAGAAAATTTAATGTTTCACGCTAGGTCTTGGAGAAAAGAGAAAAGAGGAGAAGGGAGAAGAGAAATCAAGATTCGTCAAGATCGTCGAGTTTAACTTGTGGATTTCGTCAAGGGGTGATCCCTACGAGGTACGTGAGATCACATAGCATTGGTTTAGTTCACCCACATGCCAACCATGATTCAATTAAGCGAATTTAAGTCTTTGAAAGTTTAGAAATTGAATTCTTGATGAACAATGTTGAAAGTTCTGTTTGAATTTCTCGTGGGTTGTGTTGTTGGAGTTTCTTGTGATTTGATTCATGGTTTCGAGTTTAATTTCAGATTGAATCTATCATATATTGAGGGTATAAATGTTTATAAGTGTTTGGGGAAGGAACAAATCATGTTTAGAGGGTTTAGAGATGAAAAATGGAGAAGGAAGTCGTCAAACACATGGGGATAGGGATGGGGAGTCGCGCCAACCAGCGCTCCCCAAAAGGATCTCAGAATCTTCACCCTTGGGGCACCGCACCAGCCAGTGCTTCCCAGACCAGTCTCTGAATGTTGAGGGCTGGCGCTCCGCGCCTCTCAGGGCGCCAGGGACACCAGTTCTCCCCATTCGTTCCCCATCTTTTTGTACTTGTTCCTTAGCAATGTACCTATATTTCTTAGTTGATTCCAACACTCTTAGGTACATATAAACATCATGAAATCATCCATAAATATTAGATCATGAACCTTGAATCCATAATTCAATTCAAGGAAAGTTAAGAGTCAAGTCTAAAAGTTAAGAAGCAAGTCAAGAGAGGTTTATAAAGTTTTCAAAAGTCTTTCACAAATGTTTTGACTTTGTTTTAAGACTTAAGTTTCAAGTTAAGCAAAGAGTAAAGATTTGAGTTCATTTCTCAAAAATTTATAAGGGAACTAAGTATTCCCAAGAGTTTAAAATTGTTTTCACATTTGAGCAAGAAAGGGAACACCGATTCCAAAATCGCTTTTAAGCTAAGTTTTGAGTAATTATCTCAAACCAAAGAAAGAAATTTGTTTTAAAAACATATGAGCTAAGTATATTTTGGGAGTAGTATTAAGCACCAATATGGGGATGCGAGTTCACATTAACTAAGGTCTTCATAAACCATATAGCCATCATGGGTAGTAAAAAGGATCATACTTTTTAGATGACTCCTTAAGATGCTTGTAGCATAGACTAGTGGATCCCCTTAGTTAAGGCGTCCTATATGACGGAAAAATATAGGACAATTTTGGCAGCGTGGGCAAGACATTGTATCACCACTTAGGCTCATAATGGTGGTTGTCGATTAGAGAATTTCCCACAGAAACTATATTACTTTATAACATAAGTAAAGTTGAGTTTGTTATTGCATTTTCTTTAATGAACTAAGTTGTTTTCCACTATTTTACAATCTTTATATATATTGTATGTGTTTTATTACCTTATATTGAGTTGAGTTGTTCAAGATTTGAGTAAAGCCAATGACTTGTTCCTTCTAGATCCTTTTCAAGCTTAAGTGTGTTTAGCATTCCAACTCACATACTCGTACATTCAATGTAATGATGCCAGTTGGCCTGCATAGTCTTATGATGCAGACGCAAGTAACCAGGATTAACATCTAGCGCCTCGTTGATCCAGTTAAGTACTTAGAGTCTGTTGGTGAGCCTCATTGCATTGCGGAGGGCTCCTTTTTATCATTTTCTTTCAGTATTTCATTGTTAGGATGATTGGGGGTCTTGTCCTGACATCTCTCTTTGTTTTAGAGGCTGCATAGACAGTTAGTAGTTCAATTGTCTTTACATTATCATTTCATAGGTTAAGACTTGAGTTCCCATTTTGGCCAAGTTGAATGTTGAGTTTTCAACATTCTAAGTTATTTTATTAAACAATGGAGTAATTGGATTTGATCATTGTAATAATGCTTAGAGTCTTCCGTTGAGTAAGTAAGCCAGGCCAAGGGTTTTCTTAGGGCCATCAATGGTTCTCAAGTGCCAGCCACACCCGGGGTGTAGGCTCGGGGGGTGACAAACTTGGTATCAGAGCCCAGAGTTCAAGATTCTTAGGGAGTCTATGAAGTCGTGTCTACAGAGTCCTAGTTATCGTTGTGAAGCACGCCACATCTATAATTAGGAGGCTACAACACTTAGGAAAATTTCTCACTTCTCTCACACTCATTTCGTGCATTAGAGTTTGATCTCTAAAAATTTTCCTTCTAATTTGTGCTTGCGCATGTTTTTTGATATTCATGCCTCCACGAAGAGTTGTTAGAGGTCGTCCTGCTAGGCGTAATATTGAGGAGCAAGGGGTACCTAATGCACCTGAAGTGCAACCCCAAGGAGAAGTTACCAACGTTGAGTTCCGTAAGGCTATCCAGATGTTGAGCCAAGTTGTAACCAACCAAGCAAGAAACAAAGAGGAGCTAGATAGGAAATGACTGATACTTTGAGGATCCGAGAGTTCTTGAGGATGAATCCTCTAAGTTTCACGGGTTCAAGCAATACTGAGGATCCAGAGAGTTTTGTTGAGGAACTGAAGAAGGTATTTGAGGTTATATATGTTGCCGATACTGAGCGAGTTGAACTAGCTGCATATCAATTGAAGAATGTTGCTAGGCTATTCATACCTTGGAGGATATGTTCAGGGCTTGTGTGATTGATTTCAAAGGTAATTGGGATGATCACCTACCTCTCATTGAGTTTGTTTACAACAATAGTTACCACTCCAACATCGAGATGGCTCCTTATAAGGCTCTTCATGGGAGAAGATACAGATCTCCTATTGGATGATTTGAAGTTGGTGAAGCTGAGTTGATAGGACCAAATCTAGTTCATCAAGCCATGAAGAAGGTGAAGGTGATTCAAAAGAGGTTGAAGACAATGGAGAGTCATCAGAAATCCTACACTGATGTTAGGAGAAGAGAGTTAGAGTTTGAAGTTGATGATTGGGTGTATTTAAAGGTTTTACCCATGAACGGCGTTATGAGATTTGGTAAAAAGGGGAAGCTTAGTCCCCGGTATATTGGGCCTTATCGAATAGCCAAGAGAATTGGCAAAGTAGCTTATGAGTTGGAGCTACCACAAGAGTTAGCAGCGGTTCATCCGATATTTCACGTCTCCATGTTAAAGAAGTGCATGGGCAATCCTTCATTGATCATACCAACTGAAGATATTGGGATCAAGGATAGCTTATCTTATGAGGAGATTCCTATTCAGATTTTAGATCGCCAAATTTGCATGTTGAGGACTAAGGATGTAGCATCAATCAAAGTCCTTTGGAGGGACCAATTTGGTGAGGAAGCTACTTGGGAAGCTGAGGATGATATAAAGAAGATATATCCACATCTCTTCAAATCTGAAGAAGTTCCAAATCAAGGTACTAATCCTTTTCTTGGCATTTTACTTATAAATTGGCTTGTATTGTTTGCTTTGCTTGTTGGGTGTTTGAAATGTATGACTGATATTACACCCTTAGCCTAGTAAGAGTAATTTCATTTGAGGATGAATGTTCCCAAGGGGAATATATTCTAACATCTCGCAAATTGAAATAACTAGGAAAGAATTAAAAGTTGGGGAAAGAATCATTTTTGGAAAGTATATGAAAATCTGGAAAATTGTGAAGTATGTTAGTTGAGTTTCTGGTCAACTTCAAACAATCATAACTCCTAGCTCAGGATGGGTTAGGTGTATTTCAAGATATGGTTGGAAATCTCCTAGAATAACCTTTCTAACGCCACTGAGTTTGTGCAATTCCGAGTTTGTATGAGTGAGTTATCCCCTTTGGAAGTTGGGCTGTTTGAATAAGGAAAGTCTAATCCAGATTTTTGAAGGGTAATTTAGTCTTTTCCTTACCTAATTATTATAATTCATTTATAGGAGTTATTTGGGGTAAAATCAAATTTTAGTTAGTTTAGAAAAGTTGAAGTTTCACGCTAGGGCTTGGAGAAAAGAGAAAAAAGGAGAAGGGAGAAGAGAAATCAAGATTCGTCAAGATCGTCGAGTTTAAATTTTGGATTTCATCAAGGGGTGATCCCTACGATGAATGTGAGACCACATAGCATTGGGTTAGTTCTCCCACGCACCAACCATGATTTCATTCAGCGAATTTAAGTCTTTGAAAGTTTAGAAATTTAATTCTTGATGTACATTATGGAAAGTTTAGTTTGAATTTCTTGTGGGTTGTGTTGTTGGAGTTTCTTGCGATTTGATTCATGTTTATGGGTATAATTTTGGTTTGAATCTATCATATATTGAGGGTATAAATGATTCTAAGTCTTTGGGGAAGGAACCATTGAAGTTTAGAGGGTTTAGAGATGAAAAACGGAGAAGAAATGTTGTTAAAGCACCTGGGGATAGGGGCGGGGCGTCGCGCCAGCCAGCGCGCCCCAAAAGGTTCTCTGAATCTTCATCCTTGGGGCGCTGCACCATCTAGAACGCCCCAGACAACTCTCTGAATGTTGAGGGCTGGTGCCCTGCGCCCCACAGAGCACCAGGGACGCCAGTTCTCCCCATTCGTTCCCCATCTTTTCGTACTTGTTCCGTAGCAATGTACCTATGTTTCTTAGTTGATTCCAACACTCTTACGTACATCTAAACATCATGAAATCATCCATAAACATGAGATCATGTATCTTGAATCCATAATTCAATTCAAGGAATGTTAAGAGTCAAGTCTAGAAGTTAAGAAGCAAGTCAAGAGAAGTTTATAAAGTTTTCGAAAGTCTTTCACAAATGTTTTAACTTTGTTTTAAGACTCAAGTTTCAAGTTAAGCAAAGAGTAAAGAGTTGAGTTAATTTCTCAAAAAGTTATAAGGGAACTAAGTATTCCCAATAGTTTAAAAATGTTTTCACATTTGAGCAAGAAAGGGAACACCGATTCCAAGAGAGCTTTTAAGCTAAGTTTTGAGTAATTATCTCAAACCAAAGAAAGAAATTTGTTTTAAAAACATATGAGCTGAGTATATTTTGGGAGTAGTATTGAGCACCGATATGGGGATGCGAGTTCACATTAACTAAGGTCTTCATAAACCATATAGCCATCATGGGTAGTAAAAAGGATCATACTTTTTAGATGACTCCTTAAGA
>JAJONQ010053890.1:0-10519 GCA_036250385.1 Solanum microdontum
AAGAAAGAAAAGTAAATAAAGACATGACATCCATAATAAAAGACATCACACTAAAATATATAGACAAATAAAAGGAGAATTATAATCTGTATTTTTAATTATTTTTTTTTGTGAATTTGATCAAGATCTATAAAAGGAGAATTATAACGTGTAACTTTACCTAAGATATATATATATATATATATATATATATATATCGAATATTTAATGTCCATCAATTAAATATTGAATAAGGTATATATAATTTGATAAAGAATATGATATGTTTAAACGGTTGAAGCTAAAAGTGAAGAAAATAAATAAATGACACATATTAAACTTGTAAATAAAAAGTTCATAGAATTTGTACAGGTCTAAAGGTAGATGAAAGGCCTTTCCAATTAAATGTAATAGACAATTAATTTTTATAAAGAATAATAAATGATAAATATACTTTTAAAGGACTTTTTAGTTAGCACTTTTAATAAAATAATCTTGTTGTCACGCCCCGAGCCTACACCCTGGACGTGGCCGGCACTCGAGAACCATTGCTGGCCCTAAGTGAACCCTTGGCCTGACTTACTTACTCAGCGGAAGACTATATGCAATAAGAAAGGAATTCAAATGCTAAACAACTTAACTGTCTCAAACTGAACTCATAATGTTTTGAACATAAACATTTAACTTAGCCAAAATGGCAACTCAAATCTGAACATAAGTCAATAACAAAATGATGACGAATGAACTAACATCTGACTGACTATCTATGAAGCCTCTAAAACAAATGAGATGGATGTCGGGATAGACCCATGACATCCTAATGAACTATCTAATATTGAAAGTAAACAAAAGGGATCCTCCGGAATGCAAAGAAGCTCACTAACAGATTCTGAACTGCTGACTGGATCAACGATGCACTGGATGCCGATCCTAATTATCTATGTCTGCATTATAATACGATGCAGGCCAACTGACATCAATACATTGAATGTACAGTATGCGAGTTGGAATGCTAAACACAACATAGGCTTGAAAAGAATCTAAAAGGAACTGAAGAACTTACCTGGCTCAACTCAACTCAACATAACTGAACTCATTTTGATATAAAACAGTTTAAAACAAGTGCAATATAAAGAAAAGTTGTTTAAAACATAATGTCAACTCTCTGTGTAAGTAAATATACAAATAACTCCGAGATGTATGTAAAAATACAAATAAACTAATGTATATAAAAATACAAAGTACTGTTGTGGGAGTTTCTCTAATCGACAACCATCACATAAGAGCTATTGTGATGATACAATGATCTCCCTCACGCTGCTAGCGCATCCTATACCCTGCCAGGGGTATATGACCTAACTAACTAAGTGGATCCACTATTCTATGCGAAAATGATTCATCTAAAAAGTATGACCCTTTTCTACCCATGATGGCTACATGTTTATAGAGACGTGAGTTATCTGAACTCAAGCTCGTCCCCATATCGGTGCTCAATACTACTCCCAAAATATGATACTAGCTCTTTATGTTTAAAGCATACTTCTTTCTGTGATTTGAGATAATTGCTCAAAGCTTAGCTCAAAGGCTATCTTGGAAATCAAAGTTTCCCCTCTTGCTTAATTATGAAAGCATTTACTCTTTTCTGAAAACTAGCTCAAAGACTCTTTGGAAATCAAGGTTTTCCTTTCTTGTTTAAATGTGAAAACATTTTAAACCCTTTTGGGAATACATAGTCCCCATATACTTTTGAAGAAATGAACTTCAAGCTTTACTCTTTACTCTTTACTCAACTCAAAACTTAAGTCTTGAAACAAAGTTAAAATGTTTGTAAAAGACTTTTAAGACAAGAAACTTTATGAACTTCTCTTAACTTAACTCTTGACTTCTCTTGACTTGACTCCTAACTGATCCTTAGATTGAATGATGGATTCAAGGATCATGATTTGTGATAGGAAAGATCTCATGATGTTTAGGATTGAATTTAGATAGTTAAACATGAGAAAAAGGCCAAAAATCAATAACTGAAGGTGGGCCCGCGGCGCAGAGACATATTTAATTTTTAGTTTCAAAAATGAATTTTGAGGCAGAAGACTCCGTGACGGCTCCGCAATGCGAAACCAAAATTCCCAAAATTGGGAATCAGCTCCGCGACGCACCACTGATGTCGGATTTCGTTTGACGAAATCTCTTCTTCATTTCTCGGCTCAAAACCCTCTAAACTCCGTGGGTTTTTTTACCCAACACTTAGATTCGATTAAATGTTCAAAGTACATCAGATTCTACTCAAAATCGAACCTAAAATCACATATTAGGATCAAACAACTCCTCAACGAATTCAACGAAACAAGAATCTAATGAAACTTCAACAAACCCATTCAAGAACTCAATTTCTAAGCTTTCAAGAACTTAAATTCGCTGAAATAAATCATGATTGGTACATGGGTGAATTAACCCAACGCTATGTGATCTCACATACCTTGTAGGGATCACCCCCGACGAAATCCACAAGCCAAACTCGACGATCTTGACGAATCTTGAACGTTCTTCTTCTCCTTTCTCCTCTTCTTTTCTCTTCTCTCAAAACCCTAACTTTTTTTTCCAAAAGCTTAAACTGACTAAATTCAGTTTAGACCCCTAAGTAATTACCAAAAACGAATTAAAATAAAAGGGTAAGTAAAAGACCAAACTACCCTTCAAAAATCCAAATTTGGACATTTCCTTAATCCAACATCCCTACTTCCAAAGGGCATAACTTACTCATACGAACTCGGAATCGAGTAAACTTGGAGGTGTTGGAAAGATCATTCCAAGATATTTTCAACCATATCTGGAAGTACACCTAACCTATCCTGAGCTAGGAGTTATGGTCATTTGAAGTTGACCAAAAACTCACTTTTCCTAACCTAAACAAATTTCCAGATTTTCAGTTCTTTCCAAAAATGACTATTTCCAATTCTTAGCTTCTTCCTGGCTATTTCAACTTGCGAAATGTTACACTTGTTGACTTATATTACTAAAATCAAAACAAAATGAAGCTTAATTACTCCATTCTCATAAGTTTTTTTACATGATTTTAATTTGAGGAATAGGTTTTAGTAGTAACAATTAAGGGTCGAAGGAATTCATAAAGAAATAACCAAAATGTCCAAATGCAAAATTGTCATCATACCAACCATTTGAATATTAACACTACGGAAAGCTATTGTTAATATGGAATGCGTATGTTCAAGAAAACTATTAGGCTTAGTGTCACATAAATGTAAATGTAACTCTAATTTTTATCTGAAAATTAAATTGTTAAATCTCATATTGTATAAATTGTAGAAAAATAAAATTGAAACATAAGGGGTGAAAATGAACAATATATGTATGTTTTGCAACACTATGTTAGATAGACTATAAAGTAAGACAACCAACATCTTTCATTCAAAGTAAGAATCTTTTAGCAATCTTTATTTAAATTACTTATATTTAAACAAAAGCATCTTGCATAAACTATTCAAGTATCATCAAACTCGTCATGTATTGATAGAAGTTTTGTCAATAAGTAGCACTTAAAAGAATAATAACACAAAAACAAAGAATTTTTTTTCATAATAATGCAAAATGATATAAAAATACATAAAAATATGGGTTGCATACAAAATTTATTTTGGACAACCATACCTTAACTCCAAAATGGAAAAGAAAAACTTAAAATCATAAGCTAACATAAAAAAGATCTAAAGGAATATATAGGTCATATTTATACTTCTAAGCTTAACACTTGAACTATGTTGTAAGAAAACTTCTCTTTTTAATTTCAAAATGAAGCTATCTGTTTTTCTCTTAGTTAGCTTCTTGACGACGTGTATTTATATCATTACCTAGGAAGAAGAAAAGAGAATAGTAGATGATTGAAAAGAAAAGAACATGATGATCAAGGGAGTAATTTACTGGTATTTATAGTGATATTTGACTGTCTTTTCACCTACCAAAATGTATTAATTGAGCACATTGAATCATGATACATAAATTTTATTTTGGTTTCAAAATTCAAAGAGTCACCGAATTGGAAGAATTTCATACATTATTTTGCCTTCTACTCTAATTGAATTTAACCTAATCAATTATAATTATAATATCATAACTAAATAATTAAAGTGTAGTTGTTGGACTTCATATTCCACCATTATGTAATTAAAATATTAGTATTCAATAAATTAATTAATTTTATTTTGATTTAGTAGAGGGGTAAAATGGTAATCCAAATGTGAAAGTTGGAGCTTCCCACTTATAATAATATATGATATATATCCTCCAGCTTACACAACTTCTTGTTACTCAATTGCAGGAATTCGCAATGAATTCGAGGATCAAAGCACTGTTTCAGGAGTTTCTCAACAGTCAGTAATGAAGAAGAAGAATAGAAAGAGAGAGAGAAATTTGTATATTACATATCATGAATGTAAGTGATGATTACAATGTCTATTTATAAAGAACTTGACTGACTTATTTCATCTAACAAAATCAATTACAACTAACATCTAACTAGCTACCACTATATTGATTATTGTGGCTTGACAATGTTTAACTAACTTTGTCAACTAACTTTTGAATTCCCAAATTACTGTAACAGTACTCCCCATACAAAAGATCCTTGTCCTCTAGGATCAAAGGATGGAAACCTTGCTTCAAGATGGTAGAAAATTCCCAAGCGGATACATCAGCAGGAAGACCAACCTATTTAACCAATACCTAAGCAACAACTTTGTTGCCTTTCTTGACCATTCTTCACTTTAAAACAGACTCTGGAGTAGGGAAATTTTTATTGGCTAGGTCAACAATCGGAGGATAAGAAACGTGGGAAGGCACTTCATAACACTTTTTTAACAACGAGACATGCACAGCTGGGTGAATCTTGACAGAACTAGGCAACAAAAGAGTGTAGGCCACATGGCCAACCTTCTTAATGATCTGAAAGGGACCATAATATTTAGCAGCAAGCGTATGAGAAGAGTGATGAGAGATAGTCACTTGTTTGTAAGGATGCACCTTAAAGTAGACCCAATTCCCCACAGCAAAATGCCACTCACTTCTATAAGAAGACGCATGTTGCTTCATTCGGAGTTGAGTTCTATGCAAATGATGCTTAAGGAGTTGCAACTTAAGTTCTCTATTCACCAAGGTAGTGTTAATTACTTCGGCAGAAGCTAATTCATCAGGTAAGTAAGGGAGATGTAAATGAGGTGTCTTGCCATATAAGGCTTCATATGGTGTGGTTTGTATGGCTGAATGGAAACAAGTATTATACCAATACTCAGCCATAGGAAAAAAAGCCAACAATTGGAAGCATCATCACTGCAATAGCATCTTAAGTAGGTTTCAAGGAATCTATTCAGCACTTCAGTTTGTCCATCAGATTGAGGATGATAAGTTGTAGATATATGCAACAATACCCCTTGAAGAGTAAATAACTCCTGCCAAAAAGAGCTCAGGAACACAATATCTCTATCACTGGTTATAACATCAGGTAAGCCATATAACTTAACAATAGTATCCAAGAACACCTGGGAAACTGATTGAGCAATATAGAGATGTTTTAGTGGGAGGAAATGACCATATTTGCTGAGTCTGTCGACAACCACCAGAATCACCTCACAGCTATGAGACTTGGGAAGACCATAAATGAAGTCAATACTAATTTGAGACCATACCAACTCAGGAAGGGGTAATGGTTGTAACAACCCAGGGTAACCAGCTACATCAGATTTGTTCTTCTGACAAATATCACACCTTTGAATGAAACCCTTCACTTATGTTCTCGTGTTCTTCCAATAAAATAGTGTCAACAATCTCTTGAGGGTAGCTTCTACACCTGAATGACCTCGTAGAGGGCCAGCATGCCATAGGGACATAATGTTATTCCTTAAACTATGTACCTTACCAACCACTAGTTTTCCTTTCCTTTTTAATTGGCCTTGCAACCAAGTAAATTGCCTATGGGAGTCAGGATTAGCTTGTAAATCTGCAATCAACTATGTAAGCTCTGGGTCTGAGTGCCAACTATCCACAAAAGCTTGAAAGAGATTAGTGTTGGTTGGGGAAATCACCAAAGCAAGTAACTCAACCCTGGTAACTCTCAACAGTGCATCAACTACTTTGTTCTCAACTCCCTTTTTGTACTCAGTAGAATAGTCAAATGACATCAACTTTGTTAACCATAATAACTGTGAGTTTGTGTGCAAGCTTCATAAGGTACTTCAAAGATCTTTGATCAGTCCTTATAAGAATAAACCTCTGACCTAACAAGTACTGAGACAACTTAGTAACAACTTGGACAATGGCCAATAACTCTCTATCATAAACTAACAGAGCAACATGTCTTGGAGATAATGTTTTGCTAATAAAGGCTATAGGATGTCCCTCTTGCATAAGAACAACAAAAATTCCATAACCATTAGCATCAGTTTCAACAATGAAAGTTTTGTTGGCATCAGGTAAAGCTAATACAGGAGATTGAGTCAAAGCTTCCTTCAATAGCAAAAAAGCCTCATGAGCTGTATGGTGCCATTTGAATTTATATTTTTTAGTTAGATCAGTAAGAGGTTTAAAAATAACTCCAAATTCCTGTATAAATCTTCTATAATAATCAGCCAAGCCTAAGAAGCCCCTTAATTGCTTAAAAGTAGTTGGGACAGGTCAATCTTTCACAACTTTGATCTTTTGAGGATCAGTAGAAACACTTTCTGGCGTGATAAAGTGATAAAGTGACCAAGGTATTCAATTGTATGGACACCAAAGAAACATTTGCTTTTCTTGGCAAATAGTTGATGCTCTACCATTTTTAAAAAAACAGACTTCACATGTAATATGTGTTCTTCCATAGTTCTACTATATATTAGTATGCCATCAAAAAAAATAAGACATACTTCCTTAGAAAATTCTGGAACACAGTGTTCATCAAACCTTGAAATGTAGTTGGGGCATTTGATAAACCAAAAGGAATGACTAAGTATTCAAAATATCATGAGTGTGTTCTAAAAGCACTCTTAGGCACATCCTCCTTTGTCATTCTTAGTTGATGGTATCCAGACCTTAAGTCTATTTTAGAAAATATTTTGGATCCTCCTAGTTCATCCAATAGATCTTCTACAATAGGGATTGGAAACTTGTTCTTTATAGTAAACTTATTCAAGTCTCTATAGTCTACACATAGTCCCAGGTGCCATCCTTTTTGCCTACTAATACCACTGGTGATGCAAAAGTACTATAGCTAGGTTGAATGATCCCTTGATCCAACATTTGTTGTACAAGACCCTTAATAATATCTTTTTTTACCGAAGGATATTTATAAGGTCTCTT
Source organism: Solanum microdontum (assembly GCA_036250385.1). Taxonomy (NCBI): domain Eukaryota; kingdom Viridiplantae; phylum Streptophyta; class Magnoliopsida; order Solanales; family Solanaceae; genus Solanum; species Solanum microdontum. The sequence continues at coordinate 7,324 of JAJONQ010053890.1, forward strand.
ATTCACAGGTTCAACTCCAGAATGCAACACAATCCTATGATCAAATACACCTCTACAAGGTGGTAAACCAGCAGGTTCTTTAAATAATGCAGAAAATTCTGACAATACCTCTAGTAATGTTGGGTCTTCTTCAGGATCTTTATCAGCTGCTACATCTAATTGAGGCCACTTGTCTTCATCAGTTCCCTGAGGAATTACTTAAATCATACAAAGCTGAGACTAATTTTCGGAGTGTTTGGTCAGTTTCCCAACACTAAGAGTTAACACTTGGCTGCCAAACCTTTTGAGTAAGTGCTTCCTTCCCTTGTACCAAAACTCTATTGTTCAATTTTTGAAATTCAACTTGATATCACCTAACGTTAGTAGTCATTGGACCCTCAACACAACTCCACAAGAACCTAAAAGTAATAATAGAAAATCAGCAAAAAAAAAAAACTCCACTCCTTGTAGTAACCAAGTCATAGAAGTCATCTTGTCCACCTGCATGCTACCATTTGATGCGGCTACCATCTCAGGTTTAGTAGACTTCACTTCAAGGAGCTCCCTACATGCTACAATTTGATGCGGCTACTATCCTCAAAGTTCTTCTATTTACTGCCTTAGAAAAAATAGAAGTATTTTTACCAGGTGTAGATAACAGAGGCTTATTGTTACCAATCCTTTGGTCCATGAATCTTTTTGCACCCATTTAGATATTGGTTGTCTCATAGCAGTTAAGTATGCTTCTTGCATTCTTGTAGTCATGTATACCTGTGATAAAGAAGTCAAATTGGTGATCTTCACAATAATGTTCAGCTCATGTTTTAACCCTCCAATAAAGCAACTGATTGCATTCTCTTGTGACAAACTTACCCTAGTCAGATTTATTTCAAACACTGGTTGATATTCCTTAACACTCCCCACTTGTTTGATCTTCTTGATTTCCTCCATGGGATCATCAAAATTTGTCCCAAATATTTCCACCATAGACATCACATACTTATTCCAAGTAGTTGGTTGTAAGTACTGTATGTATCTCATGAAAGAAAGATGCCCTGGATGGCTTCTCCTTCCAATTGCATTGCAACTATGGTTACCTTTTCCTCTGCAGCTACATTCTTCATGGAGAAAAATTGTTCAATCTTGAACAACCACGATCTCAGATCTTCCCCTGTAAACATGAGGAATTCCATTCAGGACCATCTTAAGAAGTTTGAATGATGGGTGTTGTAACTGGTAGGACTCCTGGGTCTGTCACTTCTCCCTTCAGAGGGGTGAATTCTCTCATCAGAATGTCTTGTAGTCGAAAAACCATCTTGTTCCGCATGAGTTTTCTCCCTCCCAGATTCTCGATTAGTGACCAATTGTTCCTTCAATTCCCTGACCACTTGATCCAATCTCTTCAGGTTTGTAACTTTCCCTACCAACGTTCCTATTTTTTCTGCCAAATTCTGTATCATTTCCTTCAATTCCCCCATTTCTGTTGGAGAATTATCAGCAGATCTTGGTCCTTTCGCCATTAAAATCCAAGGATAGAGTAGCTCGAAAACCAGTGTTACTCGATTGCAGGAATTGGCAATGAATTTGAGGATCGAAGCACTGAGAGTTTCTCGAGAAAATAGTCAGTAATGAAGAAGAAGAAGAATATAAAGAGAGAGAAATATGTATATTCCATATCATGAATGTAATTGATGATTACAATGTCTATTTATAAAGAACTTGACTGACTTATTCCATCTAACAAAATCAGTTACAAGTAACATCTAACTAACTATCACTACACTGATTATTATAGCTTAACAATGTTTAACTAACTTTGTCAACTAACTTTTGAATTCCCAAATCACTGTAACACTTTTTTGTTTTTTGGCAGATATGAATTATGACTGCTTTGCTTGTGTTGTCTTATTGTTCTTAGTCATAAATCAATATTACTCTTCATAGAGTTAACTTCTTCAGAGTGCTGTAGAAAAATCTTAAGATCATGTACCAAGTGAGAGTTATTCATGATTTACTAGTTTTCGAACACGTATGTTGCATGTGTATTCCATGTTATTAAATACAAAACATTTTCAAACTATATAAATAACTAGTAAACTTGTCCACGAACGGTCTTAAAAGATGGTAAACTACTTTTAAAAAAATATAAATATTACAATCTATATCTATCTATCTATCTATAAATAATTTGTTATTTATTAGACTTCCAACAAAGTCATAAGTTACTGTATTTTTGAATCAAAAGAAATTATAGGCACGACAATTAGAAATTCATATAAAATATAAAATAAAAATAAATCATAAAGAGAACATACAAGAAAATAAATAAGGCAACATCATTCTTACTACTATAATCATTAAGAAAATATGAAACCAATGTGTAATCTTCCGAACTCTTATCAATATTCGCTCCCACAAGTTGATCACCACTCAATAGCCTTTATCTTATTTTTCAAGTCAAATATTATCAATGTAATAAGCACTGTAAATATAACAGCTTAAAAGACTAATGTGATCATTAATGTATTTATTGTTGGACTACAATATAAAATAACAAGTAATGTCATGAATATGACAATTAGTTAAGTTAGGGGCTATGATAATAGAAACTTGTGGGAATAATGAAAATAAAGACCCATTAAGTTTTACATTTAAGAAATTTAAAGTAACGGTCTTTTAGTTTTTTAACATGGCATATATCTAATATAATTAAAAGAGTTAAAAGGAGTTTCTGTATTACTTGACCAAAGAGACACCATTTTCTTTCTATTTCTAACTTTATTATTATAAATAAATTTGGCAATAAATTACTGTTTAATATTGAAGTTTCATATTAGTTAAATGTATGAGATTCAGTTTCGTTATATGATGGAGATTGGAGAGAAGAGATCAAGATGCTTATGTGTTATAATAGGAAAATGCATAGATTAAAGAATACGTAAAAAGATTATTTTTTTGTATTTTAGCTTCTTGTTAATACACGTAAATACATGACTTCATAGTTTATAGTCAATCATCTATTGTCACGTAGGTAATAGTTTATCAATAAGACTCTATACTATCATTCCTAAACTTATATGTCATATATAAATTCTTAGAGATTGGAGTTGCACATTTTCACTGTCAATAAGTATGATGAATACTCAATAAGTTCCTTTGTTTAGTCCTACTTGATTCTTAAGGGGGGAATTTTGAGATTGCATGGAAGTTCTATATG
>JAJONQ010053891.1:0-12919 GCA_036250385.1 Solanum microdontum
AAAAAAATCTGTTAGGGGATCCCGCGAACCGGCCGGTTCATCCGGGCCGGGACCGGGCCGGGTCGACCGGGACCAACGGGTGAACCGGATCGGTACCGGTCCCCTAATCCCGAAGGCCCCATCCCGCGAGATTCAAACTAGACCAGGATCGGCGGGCCGATTCTCGGACCGGTCGCGGGCCGGGGCGGGCCGACCTGATCCCCCTGCCAGTCCTAACGTATACTCATATCATTTTTTAACGTCAATTACAACATTTACAAGCCCTTTTTTATGAATCATGAAAATTTCTCGATTTTTCATGTGTATAAGCCCATGGATCTGGCGCCTAGAGAACGCAAAATATTTTTCTCAATTAACTTTATGAGGACCTCTGTAATGAGTTGGAGAACCTTCAAGTATACTCACACCATTGACATTTTTCTCAAAAAACATTATAAGAACCTCTGTAATGAGTTGGAGAACCTTCACGTATACTGATATCATTTCATTAACACCCATGCCTTTACAATCTTTTTTTTACAAATCACGCCAATTTCTCAATTTTTCGTGTGTATTAGCCTATGGATTTGGTGCCCTCGAGCACCTAAAAAATTTTCCTAAAAGAACTTTATGAGGATCTATGTAATTAGTTGGGAATCTTCACGTATACTCACACTATTTTTTTAAACATCCTTTTTCCGCAATTACAAGCCTTATTTTACGAATCGAGCAATTTTCTCAATTTTTTGTATGTATTATCCCATGGATTTGGCGCCCCGGAGCGCCCTAAATCTTTTTCTCAAAAAATTTTATGAGTACCTCCGTAATGAGTTGAGAACGTTTACATACACTCACACCTATTTTAACTCCCATTTCTGCATTTACAAGCCATATTTTACGAATCACACAAATTTCTTAATTTTTCATGTGTTAAAGCCCATGGATCTGGCGCCCCAGAGCACTCAAAATATTTTCTCAAAAAAAATATTATGAGGACCTTTTTAATGAGTTCGGGAACCTTCTCGACCACTCACACCATTTTTAACGCTCATTTCTGCTTTTACAAGCCCTTTCATATGAATTGCGCAAATTACTGGATTTTTCGTGTGTATAAGCCCATGGATTTTGCGCCCCGGAGGACCCAAAAAAAATTTCTCAAAAATCTTCCTCCGTATAAAGTGGGAGAACCTTCACATTTACTCACACAATTTTTTAAATGCCCATTTCCGCATTTAGTAACCAATATTTAAGAAACGCATAAATTTCTCAATTTTTTATGTGTATTTCCCCATTGATCTAGCGCCCCGGAGCATCCAAATATTTTTCTCAAAATTTTATGAGGATCTTCATAATGAGTTGTGGAACCTTCATGTACACTCAAACCATTTTTTTAACTCCCATTTTCGCATTTACAAACCTTTTTTTACGAATGCAAATTACTGAATTTTTCGTGTGTAATTCCCACATATTTAGCGTCCCGGAGCACCCAAAAAAAAAATCTCAAAAAACTTCCTTCGTAATAAGTTGGGGTACCTTCACTTATACTCATATCATTTTTTAAATGCCCATTTCTGAATTTACAACCCTTTTTTGTAAGAATTGTGTAAATTCCTCGATTTTTCGTATGCATAAGCCCGTGGATCTAACACCCCGAAGCACCCAAAAAAATTTCACGGAATATTTATGAGGTCCTCCTCCGTAAGGATTTGGGAAACTTTCATTTATACTCACACCATTTTTTAACGTCCATTTCCGCATTTACAAACATTCTTTTATGAATGACAAATTTTTTTCTCAAAAACCTTTATGAGGACTTGCGTAATAAGTTGGGGAACCTTCACGTATACTCACACAAATTTTTTACTGCCCATTTCCGCACTTACATGTCTTTTTTTACGGATCGAATAAACTTTTCAACTTTTTGTGTATATTTGTCCATGGATCTTACACCCCCGTAGCACCAAAAATGTTTTCTCAAAAAACTTTATGAGAACCTTCACATATACTCACACCTTTTTTTTAATGCTCATTTCTGTATTTACAAGCCATATTTTATGAATAACTCAAATTGCTCAATTTTTCATGTGTATTAGTCCTCCATGTATCTGGTGCCCCGGAGCACCTTAATTTTTTTTATCAAAAAACTTTATGAGGACCTTCGTAATGAGTTGGGGAATGTTCATGTATACTCACAACATTTTATATTAGCCCATTGATTCCTCAATTTTTCTTGTGTTAATTAGCCCATGGATCAGGCAACCGGGAGCACCCGAATTTTTTTTTTCAAAAAACTTTATGAGGACCTCCGTAATGAGATAGAGAACCTTCATGTATACTAACACCATTTTTTTAACGTCTTCTCTGCATTTACAAGCCTCTTTTACGAATCGCGCAAATTCCTCGATTGTTCATTTGTAATGCCAATGCTAATGGCGCTCTAGAGCACCCAAAAAAATTCTCAAAAACCTTTATGGGGACCTCCGTAATGAGTTGGGAACCCTTCACCTATACCCACACTATTTTAAAACGCCCATTTACGCATTTGCAAGCCCTTTTTACAAATCGCGCAAATTGCTCGATTTTTCGTATGTAATGCCAATGGATCTGGTGCCACGGACCAACCAAAATATTTTTCTCAAAAAACTTTATAAGGATCTCTATAAAGAGTTGGGAACCTTCACGTATATTCACTCCATTTTTAACGTCTATTTACGCATACAAGCCTTTTTTACGAATCGTGCAATTTCATCAATTTTTCGTGGATATTAACCCGGGGATCTAGCGCCCTAGAGCTCCCAAAAAAAAATTCCCAAAAATCTTTATGAGGACCTCATTAATGAGATCCAAAACCTTCACGTATTCACACCATTTTATTAACGCTCATTTACGCATTTACAAGCCTTTTTTACAAATCGTGCAAATTTCTCAATTTTTCGTGTGTAGTAGCCTATGGATCAGGAGCACACGAGCACCCAAATTTTTTCTCACAAATCTTTATGAGGACCTTCTTAATGAGTTGGAAACCTTCACGTATACTAACACCATTTTTAACGCTCATTTCTGCATTTACGGGACCTTTTTAACGAATCGCTCAAATTCCTTAATTAGCCCTTGGATCTGGCGCCCCAGAGCATCCAAAAAAAAAATTCTCAAAAAATTTTATGAGGACCACCATAATGAGTTGGTGAAACTTCACGTATACTCACACCATTTCTTAAATGCTCATTTCTGTATTTACAAGCCCTTTTTACGAATCGCGCAAATTTCTCAATTTTTTGTGCGTATTCGCCAATGGATCTGGTGCCCCGGATCACTCAAATTTTTTTTTTGAAAAACTTTATGAGGACCTCCGTAATGAGTTGGGGAAATTTCACGTATACTCACACCATTTTTTAACGCTTATTTTTGTATTTACAAGCCATTATTTACGAATCACACAAATTCTTTGATTTTTTCGTGTGTATTAGCCCATACACCTACAGCACCCAAAAAAAAATTCTGACAAAACTTTATGAGGACATTGGTGATAAGTTTGGAAACCTTTACGTATACTCACACAATTTTTTTAATGTTCATTTCCACATGTACAAGCCCTTTATTACGAATCGCACAAATTCTTCAATTTTTTGTGTGTATTAGCAATTGATCTGGCGCTCCGGAGCACCCAAAAAAAATTTCTCAAAAAAAATATAAGGATCATCGTTATGAGTTAAAGAACCTTCACGTATACTCACACCATTTTTACCCGCTCATTATCGCATTTACAACCCATTTATTATGAATAACCCAAATTACTACATTTTTCGTGTATTTTAGCCCATGAATCTAGCTCCCCGGAGCACCAAAAGTATTTTTCTCAAAAAGATTTATGAGGATCTCCATAATGACTTAGGGAACCTTCACGTATACACTCACACCATTTTATTACGAATTGGGCAAATTTCTCGATTTTTTGTGCGCATTGGCCCATGGATCCGGCCTAGAGTACCCAAAAAAAATTCTCAAAAAACTTTATTAGGACCACCGTAATGAGTTGGGGAACCTGTATGAATACTCACACCATTTTTTAAACGCTCATTTTCGTAATTAGAAGCTTTTTTTATGAATTGGGTGAATTCCTTAAGTTTCCGTAATGAGTTGAGAACCTTCATGGATTTGGCGCCTCGGTGCATCTAAATTTATTTCTCAAAAATCTTTATGAGGACCTCCGTAATGAGTTGAGAACTTTCATGTATACTCACACCAATTTTTAATGCCTATTTTTGCATTTACAAGCCTTTTTTTACAAATCGCGTAAATTTCTTGATTTTTCGTGTGTATTAGCCCATTAATTTGGCGCTCCGGTGCACCCAAAAAAATTTTCTCAAAATACTTTATGAGGACAACCGTAATAAGTTAGGAAACCTTCACGTATACTCACACAATTTTTAACGCAAATTTCCATATTTACAAGCTTTTTTTTTCGAATCGCGCAAATGTCTCGATTTTTCGTGTGTATGAGCCAATGGAACTGGCGTCGGGAAGCACTCAAAATTGTTTTCTCAAATAACTTTATGAGAAACTTTGTAATAAGTTGGAAACCTTAACGTATACTCACACAATTTTTTAACGCTCATTTCCGCATTTACAAACCATTTTTCATGAATCGCGTAAATTTCTCAATTTTTCAAGTGTATTAGCCCATGGATTTGGCGCCCCAAAGCACCCAAAAAGATTCTCAAAAATTTGTTTGAGGACATCCGTCATGAGTTACGGAGCCTTCACGTATACTCACACAATTTTTAACGCTCATTTCCGCATTTACAAACCCCTTTTTAGAAATTACGCAAATTCCTCAATTTTTTATGTTTAGCCCATGGATCTGGCGCCCCGGAGCATGCTTTATTTTTTAAAAAAAAATTGAGGACCTCCATAATGAGTAGGAGAACCTTCACGTATGCTCACCTATTTTTTAACATTTATTTCCGTGTTTACAAGACTTTTTTTACAAATCTATAAGTTCCTTGATTTTTCATGAATGCCCATGGATTTGGCGCCCCGAAGCACCCAAATTTGTTTTCTCAAAAAATATATAAGGACCTTCGTAGTAATTTGGAGAACCTTCACGTATACTTATACCATTTTTTAAGACCCATTTCCACATTTACAGATCTTTTTTTACGAATCGCGCAAATCCTCAATTTTTCGTGTGTATTAGCCCATGGATCTAGCGTCTAGGAGCACCCAAATATTTTTTCACAATAAACATTATAAGGACCTCCATAATGAGTTGATGAACATTCACGTATACTTACATAATTTTTAACTCCCATTTTCGCATTTACAAACCCTTTTTTACGACTCCTGCAAAGTTATTGATTTTTCATGTTTATTAGCACATGGATCTGGCACCTCGAAGCACCAAAATTTTTGTTGTCAAAAAACTTTATTAGGACCTACATAATGAGGGTGTGAACCTTCAGGTAGACTCACACCATTTTTAAAACATTTTTTCGCATTTACAAGCCCTTCTTTACGAATCGCGCAAATTCCTCGAAATTTTGTGTATTAGCCCATGGATTTGGCATCCTGAACCACCTAAAAAAAATTCTAAAAAAACTTTATGAAGATCTCCGTAATGAGTTGGTGAACTATAACGTACTCAAACCATTCTTCACTCTTATTATCGCATTTACATGCTGTTTTTTTGAAATTAATTAAATTCCTCTGTTTTTCGTGTTTGTTCGATGATGGATCTAGCGCCCAGGTGCACAAAAGTATTTCAGAAAAAAACTTTATGAGGCCTTCTGTTATAAGTCGTGGAACCATCATGTATACCTACACTATTTTTAACGCATATTTCGCATTTACAAGCCATTTTTAAGAATTACGCATATTTCTTTGATTTTGTGTGTGTAATTAGCGCATGAATTTGGCGACCCGAGCATTCAAAATTATGTTTTGAAAAAACATTATGAGGACTTGTGTAATGAGACTGAGAACCATCGCGTATACTCACACCATTTTAACGCATATTTTTGCATTTATAGGCTATTTTTTTTTAAATCACCCAAAATTCTTTGGTTTTTCGTGTATGTGTACAACCCCATGGAATTTTCGGCACGGAGAACCCAAAAAAATAATTTCTAAAAAAACTTTATGAGGACATATGTAATGAGTTGGGGAATCATCATACATACTCACACCATTTTTAATGCCTAGTTTCGCATTTACTTGCCATTTTTTAGGATTTATCCAAAATTTTCAAATTTTTCGTTGTATTAGCCCATTGATCTGGCGCCCCGGAGCACCCAAAAAAATTTCAAGAAAATTTTTTATGAGGACCTCCGTAATGAGTTAGGGAACCATCACGTATACACACATATTTTTAACGCATATTATCTTATTTACATGCCAGTTTTAGGAATTACCCAAATATCTCAGTTTTTCGTGAGTGTTGACCAGCCCATAGATCTGACGCCCCGGGGCTCCCAAAATTATTTTCTTAAAATCCTTTATGAGGACCTCTGTAGTGATTTTGGGGAACCATCACATATACTCACATCATATTTTTAACGCATATTTTCATTTATAGGACATTTTTTGGAGGTATTCGAATTCCTCAATTTTTGTGTGTTAATGGCCATAGATCTGGCGTCCTGGAGCACCCAAAAAGCTTTTTTGAAAAATCTTTCTGATAACCTCTGTAATGAGTTGAAGAACCACATATACTCACACCATTTTTTTAAACGCATATTTTTGCATCTACATGTCCTTTTTTAGGAACTTCCCAAATTTCTCTATTTTTCATGTATATTAGCGCATTGATCTGGCGTCCTGGAGCACCCAAAACTTTTTCTTGAAAAAACTTTAAGATGGTCTCCCTAATGAGTTGGGTAACCATCATGTATACTCACACAATTTTTTAACTTATATTTTCACATTTAAAGGCCATTTTTGTAGGAATTACCCAAATTCCTCAATTTATTATATGTATTAACCATGGATTTGGGGGCCTCGGAGAACCTAATTTTTTTTTCTAAAAAAACTTTACGAGGACCTCATTAATGAGTCGGTAAACTATCATGTATAATTAAACCACTTTTAACGCATGTTTTCGCATTTACAGACATTTTTTAGGAATTACTTAAATTCCTTGATTTTTTGTGTGTATTAGCCAATGAACGTGGCGCCCAGAACACCCAAAATCTTTCTGAAAAAAGTTTATGAGGACCTCCGTAATGCGTTGGGGAACCATCACATATACTCACAACATTTATAACGCATATTTTCACATTTACAGGTTAGGAATTACCCAAATTACACAGTTTTTCGTGTCTTAATTAGCGTATGGATTTTGAATTTTTTGAAAAAACTTTATTAGGACCTCCGTAATGAGTTAGGGAATCATCACATATACCCACACAATTTTTAACGCATATTTTGCATTTAGAGGCCATGTTTTAGGAATTACCCAAATTTTTCGATTTTTCCTATGTATTAGCCCATTGATCTGACGCCCCGAAGCATCCAAAATATTTTTCTAAAAAACCTTTATGAGGACTTCTGTAATGAATTGGGGAACCATCACATATATTCACACCATTTTTAATGCATACTTTCGCATTTACAAATCAATTTTTACTCGATTTTTTGTATGCTTCCCATGGATCAGGCAGGCCAGAGCACCCAAAATAATTTCTGAAAAAACTTTATAAGACCTCCGGAATGATTTGGGAACCATCATGTATATTCACATCATTTTAATGCATATTTTCGCATTTACAAATCATTTTTTCGAATTACCCAAACTCCTCACTTTTTCGTGTGTATTAGTTCATTGATTTATGAGGACCTCTGGAATGATATGGGAATCATCACGTATACTCACACAATTTTTAATGCATATTTTCACATTTGCAGACCATTTTTGGAATCACCCAAACTCTATAATTTTTTCGTGTGTATTAGCCTATTGATTTGGTGGCCAAGAGCGCCCAAAATCTTATTTTGAAAGAACTTTATGAGGACCTCCATAATGTGTTGGGGAACCATCACAAAAGCTCACACAATTTTTTTGTGCATATTTCTGCATTTATTGGCATTTTTTAGGAAGCTGAGAGTCCTCAGTTTTTGTGTGTACTAGCCCATGGATCTGGCGCCCTGTAGCAACCAAAAAGAATTTCTGAAAAAACTTTATGAGGACCTCTGGAATGAGTTGAGGACCATCACGTATACTCACACTATTGTTAACACATATTTTCACATTTACATGTCATTTTTCTGGAATTATCCAAATTTCTCGATTTTTCATGTGTATTAGCCTATGAATTTGGTGCTCCGGAGCACCAAAATTTGTTTTTTGAAAAAAACTATATTAGGACCTCTGTAGTGAGTTCTAGAACCATCACGTATACTTATACCATTTTTAACATATATTTTTCGCATTTACTGACCATTTTTAAGAAATTACCCAAATTTCTCAATTTTTCATTTGTTAATTAGCGCATGGATCTACCCAAATTCCCCATTTTTAAGGAATTACCCAAAAGCACTTATTTTGTGCAAAAAAATATTCTCCTTAGACCAAACACATCCTTAAAGCTGCAAAAAAAATTCAAGTGTTTTCATTATCAAATGGTTGTGTAACTATTTGTTTTTATATTATGGACTATTTTTATTTTGTATTTATATTATATTGGTTGTTAACATTTTATTTGTTTTGTACAGGAAGAGGCAGGAGAGACGAGACAGAAAAAGAAAGGAAGAGAGCAGAGAAAATTTTGCTATAAAATTCTAATTATAGCTACGAATCATACTATTAAGAAGATAGAAAATGTATGACAGAACAATTGTTTTACTCCTATGATTAATTGTTCAAGAAAAAATAGAATTTAAAATAATATTTTCATATTGCAAAAACCCCAAGAGATATATGGATATTTTTGGGTCAAATTTAAATCTGGTTTAAATTTAATAGATTTTGGGAGGGTTTATAACAAGTACTCCCTTCGTCCACTTTTAATTGTCATAATTTTCTTTTATAGAGTCAAATTATAAGAACTTTGATCAATATTTTACGATGTATTTTTTTATCATATTGATATGCAAAAAATTGCAATTTATAGTACTTTTCGTATAGTTTTTGAATATCTATTTTTTTTTAAAAACATATCGAATTAATGTAATCTAATTTAACTTTTAAAATTAGTTAAATTGACTTTCGAAAAGCGTAATGTGACAAATAAAAATAGACGAAGGGTGTATAAGATACTAGAAATAATAAATAAATAATGAACACAAACAAAATTCTATAAAAGTGTGCCACAAGTAGAAAATTTTATGGTGGTTGAGGCACAACCAACAATAGTTGTGTGAGGGCACCATCTTCTTTTGACAAGTGTTTTCTGTGGGTCCCTCTTATTGTCACGCTTTCTCTCTCACACTTACATTTTCTCAAATTTTACCCTTTCCTTTATCAATATTTTTACAGCTTTATTTTTTTTTAAGTCCTACCTTAAGTGAAAAAAATAAATTCATACAATTATTTATTTTGTGCTTTCACAAACTCAGTTGTTTGACTTTTTTTTTCTATTAATTTTCGTAACCCACAAGAAAAAAATGAATCTATAAAAGTTTGGTTTCACATTTTAAGATACTAAACATAAAGAAAATCTTTAACGAGAAACACAAAATTAATATTGGCAATATTTATTGGATACATGCCATAGAAGTGGAAAATTTAACAAATCTGAAAAAGAAAAGATAATTGAGTGTTTGATATCATTAATACATTATTATTAATATTAATCATAAACAAAAATAAAAAATATATTTGATAACTAAGAATTGAGTGATTAAAATTGAAATCTAAATAAAAATAAAAATTAATGACTAAAATTTAAATAATTAAAATTAAATTATATATTTAAGTGTAATAAAAAATGCCGATTGAATTTTGGTAGTTCAATTGGTTGATTACATGAATTTTTACTTTATTGAAGAAATTTCAATTTTTTTTAATTTCACTATCCTCAATTTTCTTGAATTCATCCAAAAATAAATAAATTTAATTTTTTTCGACATATTACTTTAATTTCCCCTCAAATAAATAGTAATAGAGATATAAAGTACATAATAGATATCGTGGGTGAGTTTCAAAGTTTCTTTATTAAAATAAAAAATAAAAAATAAAAATAAAATTTACACTAAGAATTAACAAGCAAAAAAAGAAAATGCAAGTAAGAAAGAAAAAATACTCCAAAGAAAAGATTAAAACTGGAAAAAAAAGAAGTAGGGAAATAAGTACATTACGGGTCCCACAGTATACATGTGGCAGCCAAATGAGACATCATACAACTGATAGTATGTGTATCTCGCCCAGAATAAAAAATTTCCCACAAGTATACCAAGATGGCTTGTACATTTTTGTTGACAGTCAAAGAGAAAAATATTTTTCCACAAGTAACATCAAATACAACAAACTTCGAATGACAAAAATATATAGTAATATTTTCTCTATTTTAAAAAAAATAAGTGGTAGTATTACAGTTGGAGTGGGCTTATCTCTTTAAAAAGTTACTTATTTCTAGAAAGTTAGATATGTTTTTATTAATTTAATTTTAATTTAATAGATATTTTGAAAAAAATATACTTTCTTTATTCGAAATAGAGAGAGGTATTGAATTTGACTTTTTGGGTATATTATAATTTACTTTTTGTATTTTAAAAATCTTTTAAAGATATATATGATAAATTTTATAAAAAATAAAATAAATTTAACCATAAAAAATAATAAATCTAAATTTACCCCTAAATCATAAAAGAAAAAAAAGAATATGCGTGGGAATATTTTCTTAACAAAAAAATTAAAAATTGAATCTATAATTATTTTTTAAAACTCAAATTCTCATTTTTTGCTTCCTTGTGGACTCGAATTCACAGCTCAAAAATTAAAAGTGAGAGGTATTTATAATTCGAGCTATTTCATCTCGTTTAAAATTGTTTATTTTTTGTTCACTTCTATTTGAAAAAAAGAATATATTTCAATCATTTGTGTAATCATAAAATATATAAAAATTATTTTTATAATAAGACATATATCAACTCTAAACAACTAGTTGAAAGGTACTCAGACTTTAATTCCAAGAAACAATATGACCTTCTCTCAAGGTTAAATTAGAATACTATAAAATAGTATGATAATGATATATTTTCTGTTAGGTGCGAAATGGAGTATGAAATACTCTCTCCGTTTTTATTTATATGTCATAATTTTAGATTTTATGTGTATTAAGAAATTAAGTTTATTATTCTATCTTTATTTAATTTTTTTGGAACTCAAGTTTTCAATCAATGAATATGAATTAATTTATTTTGATTAATTAATTTAATCAATGAACATAAATTATTTACTTAACTTTTTTAAGTTGGTCAAATGTATATCCTTCAAGGCTAATAACTTATAAGGATAAAAAAGAATCAATATGATAATTTATATATTAATTTTATGAAATAACAAATATTATAAATTTATTTATAAAAAGAAATGACATATAAAAGGAATGGAGAGAGTATCATAATAATGGAAGAGAAGGGCGTTGGCCGGTAGGTGGTAAAAGTCAAATAAAATAATTCGTGTTTATCGCTTTACAAGAAAGCTACTTTTTGGCAATTCATCACTAATTGCGCACAGGGACCCAATTGTGATACTTCTATCATCCTACATTTTTATTTATCATGTTGTATTTTTAAAAGTTAATTTGATAAATTTTTAAAAGTTAAATTAAATTATCTTAATTTGATATTTTAAATAAAAAATTTTAATTTTTAAAAATTATACGAAAAATACAATAAATTATAATTTTTTTACATATTAATATGATGAAAAGATACATCATAAAATATTAGTCAAAATTTTTATAATTTGACTCTAAAAAAGAAAACTATGACAGTTAAAAGTGAACGAAGGCAGTATGAAATTACTCTCTTTGTCCCTAATTACTTGTCCACATTTTCTTTTTTAGTTGTCCCTAATTACTTGTCCATTTTGACAAATCAAGAAAGGACAATTTTTTTTTACCTATTATATCCTTAATTAAATAACTAATTACTTTGAAAAATGTAGAACTTTTCATCAATTTCATAATTAATAGGGGTAAAATGGTAAACACACTATGTCATTAATTGTTTTCTTAATAGGTGTGTCGATTCAAAAAGTGGACAAGTAATTAGAGACAGAGGGAGTATTTTGTAAAGCATCCCACATTTATATCTGCTAGCCAATTATTTGATAAGTAAATAAAATTTGTAATTCATGATTTTATATTGTTACTTTTTAAATTATTTATTTCTCATATAACAATTATTTTCACCAACATGTATAAATTTTTTATTATTACTCAAAATCAATTATTACCATATCATTTACATTGATCAAATTTATTTACGAATAAATGGTTCAAAATAACAATGTTGATTCGTATTCTCTATTATATGATCAAGAAATGTAAGTTCAATATAAAGAGATTGTCCCTCATACTATATGAGAGAATTATATTAAAGACTAATACACTACAACAATACAACTTGTATCCAATTTTTTATTGAATTATAGTTTGATGAATAGATATTGTATTTTTTTCGAATAACTTTGTGATAGTATATTATGTGATTTTATAAATTTTTGCTTATTTTAAAATTGTATAAATAATTGGGACAATGTAATAGTTTTACAACTTATAGAGTTTTTGTGTATTTGAGAAAACATATAACATAAGAAATTCAAATTACATATCTAGGTAAAACTTCAACTTCGTTATATTTCTAATCATGATTTTATATCGCATGGCCAAACCAACCCTTAATATAATGAATATAAATAAAATAAATGAAAAGAATATTTATATCAAAGAAAAAATATAAAAATTCAAATGAAGACAAACGATTTAACAAAATATCT
>JAJONQ010053892.1:0-20760 GCA_036250385.1 Solanum microdontum
TCTAAAATTCGGGTTAGACCCATTTCCCACTCAATTTTACCCCCTGAATAAGAATATGAAGTTGAATTTCCGAAATCATGCACGGATTTTGAGATATATGGAAATTACAATTATAGGTGTTTCCGAAGCACATTTTCGGGCATTTTTGGGGTTGTTTCATGGGGTGAAGCCCATCTTTTGTGACTCCGTTTTGTTTATATATTTGGGTTGAAATCTTTAATTCGTGTATACACTGCTTTTTGTGGAAGGTTTGAGCTTCTGGCTCCTTGCTTTTAAGTGTAAATGATTTTTGACCGTTTCGAAAAAAATTTGCCACCTCTTGTATGTGTTGAATGTGGTTGTTCTCTTGCAAATTTGAGTATCGGTTTTGATCAATAGCGATGACTCGAATAGTGCTCATAATCGAACATAAATGAATGTGCGGCTACAACGAGGCCAATTGAAGTTGCATAGACAATATGTGAACTCTTTGCATCTCGTTGTGGCTATCCAATTATCGAATCGAGTCTCTTGTGATGAACATTGCACACTAGCAAAAGTGTGGAGTCTTGTTTGTCTTTGGTGTCAATTCCTTGTGTGATTAGCTTACTGTGAACCATGCATGATGGCACCTAGAATTTAACCCATTGGTCCAGTTGACTAAGTGATGCAAATTACTTGAGATGATCGTAAGCAACTTTAAAGAGTGTGAACCAATTTGAAATTATACCTCTTTTGCGGCTTACTTTGTGAGTGTGTGAATCTCTTTTGAGCACCCTTTGTGCCTAAACTTTTTCTTGGAAGAAACTAGATAACATTGCTACCTTTTGACCCATTACCCATAATCCTCATGATCTGTGGTTTGTTTGAATAGCCAACTTAGGCCAAAATCCTAAGTTGGGGGTGTGGTGAAAAGAGAAGGAAAATCAAGTAAATGCAAAGAAGTCCCTTATGCCCATGTTTTGAGAAAAATGGAACCCCTCCATTTAAAAAAAAAAGAGAAGAAGATTGAAAAAGAAAAGAAAGAAAAAGTTGTGAAATAAAGTTGTGGAAATACAAAAAAAAAGGGTTCCCAATGACTCATGGAAGATGATAAGAGGTAATTTTTGAGATTGAGTGAAATTGATAAAGAGAAGGAAAGAAGGTGTTATTCACATCACATTTCATGAGAATTTTCAGCCTATAAGCCTAAATGATCATACCATTACACTCTGCCCCATTACAAGCCTTGAAAAGACCTTTATGATCTTGAATGAGCTGAAGCAAAAGTTGATTGGAAAATAAGGGAAAACCTATGGGTGAAATCATGCATTGTGTTTATCTTTATGAGTTTGGGTGTTGATCTTGATTCCAGAGCTTTAAATGATTGAACCATTGTGTATCAATATAGAATCATTCTTTGTGTGAGGGCATTTGAATACCTTTGTTGAGCTCGAACTTCCCTTTGCAGCAAGTATAGTGAGCTTGAGATTCTTTGATAATGGTGTGTCACAACTTGAGTCTTTGAGTACACAATTGATCCTTGCATGAGTAAGTTGAGTCTTGTGTGTGCATTCATGATTGAGTCTTGTGTAGCACTGTTTCAGGCACCCTTTTGAACTACTGAACTTGAGTTTTACTTGAGGACAAGCAAAAGTTTAAGTTGGGGGTGTTGATGAATCCACAATTTGGACTCATTTAGGGCTTTATTTTGATAGATTTAGTGTCCTCAAATGCATATTTTGTCTGAATAATTGATGTAAATCCTTAAGTTTCAGGCATTTGAATTGAGAGACAAAACATGGATGTTATCAAGCAAAAGAGGAACAAGGCGGTTGAAAGAACGAAAAAATGAAGGCCATAATCTCGCCTAATGTTCCAATGTGCTGAGCCCTGAAGGAAAAGATCAAGTTGGCGATGAAAGGGAGCAGTCGGCATGTCGCCAATCAGTTCCGCGAAGCAACACCATATTACCCAATGATTCAAAACGCGAAGATGCTGAAAGCAAAAGCTGAAAGGCGATGAACCAGACCAAAGGGCGGATCATCGAGTGCATCGGCTATTCCGACTAACTATGTCGAGTGATCCTTCGCAGTAAAAAGTTTGGAAAACTATAAATACCCAATTAAATATGTAGCTTAGTATGAAGTTGTAGTGAATTATTACTGATTTTTAGAATATTTCAGTTTGAGTTCTCAGAGTTTTTGGGAGACATTGTTCTTGAGCTTTGAAGGTTTTCATTTTCAAGAAATTGGAAGTGGGCATCAATGAATCTTCATCTTAGACGTGTTTAAAGACATTATTTTCGTACCCATTTGATGGAAACACTTTTAGGTATCAATTTCTATCTCTTTTTCATGTCTAGCTAAACCCCAATTCTTGGGGTGTGATTATGTGAATATGGGTTTAATTTACTGTTGGGTATTGCTCATTGTTAGTCTATTTGCTGTTTAAATGTGATTTCATTTAGTAGTTGTGTTTGAACTTAATGGCATTGTAGTTGCAAATACGATTTCATCTAACTGTTTTTGGCTTGCTCGAGAGAGAGGTTTTAAAACTAAAACTACTAAATCGATAGCCTGTGGTTATTGGGTCGTCGTGGGTTCAGCTCGAGAGAGTGAATCCTAGACCTTCTCCCACACATTCAGCTCGAGAGAGTAAATGGGTTAAGGTGGAGGTTGTGCTTAATTGTTGCAACTCGGTGTTCGAGAGAAACCGAGTTGATTTGGAGTAAGTTGTTGGAGAGAAAATTTACCCCCACTAAAGTCTAGCTTAGCTACAAATGTTCATCAATTTACTATCAATAGCATTTACCCGGTTGTTTATTTTATCCCATATTCCTATCACATCCCAAGAATCCCGTCTCCCTATCTCGTATCTTTATATTTTTGCTATTTTTGGTTTATTTGTTGAATACAAACCCCCCATTGATAATTGACATTCGTGTCACTTCTTGATTTAGTATGGTTTTACTCGTAAATATTTATAGCTATGATTGACTAGAACATAATTTTACTTTTCTACTTAATTCTCGATTACTAACCGCTCCCTTGGGACTTGACCCCAACCCATTCGGTTGGGCTATATTACTAAACGCAATCATTGACACTTGAATTGAAATTTGTGTCTTTGATTACGTCAAACATCACCTTTCGCAGAATCACCGACACCACTCGGCGAGCGCAGACTAGCCCGCCGAATTTTACAGCATGTTTTTAGGGGTTAGGGGCGTAGAAAGGGTGATTAAGGGACCTTTCTGCGAGTCACCGAGTGAACTCAAGGTGCTCAGGATTCCCTCCAAAAGTTACAGACTCTAACTCAGCCAAATCACTAAATTAAAGTCGATCTTGTGGGACGTTGGCGATCCATCAAACGGTTCGGCGAGCTCGACCTAGCTCGTCGAACTGCCCAATGTGCCAAATTTTGACCCCGTTTCCCAAATTCAAGCCCGCAACCCCCGAAATCAAAATCAAACCACACAATTATGCAATTAGACTCAGACCCATTTGACCCATGCAACCAGGGTACTCAGACTTCCCCCGATTTGGTCAAAATTAGCCATTTGATGACTTTTTCCCTTAGAAATGACGTCAAATGCTCCATCATTAGTCAAAGTACGCCATTTAGCACAATTGGGGGTTACTCATACTTCTCCCAACTAGACCCAACCAAAATTTACCGCAACCCAACAATATATGATCAATTTTAAGGCACAAAACTCGGGAAATCAACAATTTAGCAAATAGGCACAATTTCGAAACATCAAATAGGCACAACAACACATCAAATAAGATTCAACACATGCCCAGCACACATCAATACAAAATTATCAAATGAATTTGAGTTCAACTACTAATCTAGAGTTTGAGGTTCAGAAAACCAACCTTTTAGTCTAATAAAGAATTTGAAATGCTAGGAGGCAATGTAATCCAAATTCGAGCACGAGATCAAGAGCAAAAAGCAACAAAAAATGGGAAATATGTGAAATCTAGAGTGTGGGTGAAAGTGTAGGAGGCTAAAATGAGGGAATATGAAAGATTTTGAAAGTTTAAATCGTTTGGCTTTTTAAAACCTTTCAATTCGCGGCACTTTCGGCGGTATTAGTCATCCTCGCCGAACCACTCGGCGATACGCCGAGTGGTGACTTACCTCGCTGAGTTTTACAAGACCTCCAGTTAATTTAGGGGTCCAAACAACAGACTAAATCGGTCTCACCGACCTGTTTGGCAAGTCGTTGATTCATCCATAGGCTCGCCGAGTTTTACAGACTACCACCTGATATTTTTGTGAGTCCAACGGTGGTCCAAGTTGGGCTCGCCGACCTATTATGCGAGTCGCTGATTGGACTCTTGGCTCGCAAACCTACATTTTTCAAACACATTCCACTTTTCGACCTGCATAATCAACACTCGTTATTCCAAAAACAAACACAAAGCAATAAAACTTAGGTTGCCTCCCAAGAAGCTCTTTAATTAACATCGTGGCACTATGCAAGTACCCATTCAAGCTTCATTCTTGGGGTTTGCCATAGTATCACTAAGCAACCCCCCTTGTTGTCTTGGGTTAAGATGTGAAGAAATTTGACTCATCTGGGTCTCTAGCTGCTTGATAGAGATGGAATAAGAGGTCACCGCTTGGTTATGAGTCGATACATCTTCCTTTATTTCCTTCAAAACTTTATCGAACCCTTCAAACTTGTTGAGAATATGGGAGAGCATATCCTCAGTATGGCCACCCTCAGAATCTTTGGGCTTTTGACGCTCATGGGGAGGCACATATCTATCCTTCTCCCCTTCTTTTTCCCTCCAAGAGGCGTTACGATCACGCCACTCTCTGTCACGATCTCTCCAGCCCTCATCTCTATTGAAACTTTGATTACCACCCGGCCTTGGGTAGTTTGCACAATAACCTCCTCCTTGGTTAGCTAGGAAGTTCACTTCCTCATTGTACAACGCTTCAAACTTGGCCTCCTCGAGGTTTACACCACCAACACCAACAACATTAACACTCCTTGTACCAGCACCCATGACATTATTGGCCAAGATGTCCAGCTGGGTCATAATCTTTGCCATGTTTTGGTCTCTCTCTCGATCTTTTTCAATCTGCTCCTTTGTTAATTTATAAGTAAGAGGAGAGACTTGATCTTCGCGGGTGTACCATGCCCGCTTAATCTTGGTCATGCCATCAAAGAGTTGGGCTGCAATCACATAAGGATATTGTATTAAACCTCCCAGAGTAAGTTGATCATCCACTCCCCTTGTTCACCGAATCGAGGCTTTTGTAGAAGTATTACAATAATACATTATCAGGCAATCCATGAGTTAGACATTACAGCACCATCTTCTTAAACCTTAGCCAAGTCTCATGGATTGGCTCACCCTCCAAACGGTTGAAGATTTGGATGTTGCTCCTAAGAGTCATCATCTTCGAAGGGGGAAAGAATCGCACTTGGAATGGGGTAATAAGCTCGTCCCGCGAAGTGATAGAATCTCTTGGTAACTCAGCCAACCACTTGCACGCTTCTCCCATTAGAAAAATGCGAACAACCTTAGTCGGACTCATTCTTGAGATATGTTCTTGAAGGAGAATGATCCATA
The DNA here is from genome assembly GCA_036250385.1 of Solanum microdontum. Classification (NCBI taxonomy): domain Eukaryota; kingdom Viridiplantae; phylum Streptophyta; class Magnoliopsida; order Solanales; family Solanaceae; genus Solanum; species Solanum microdontum. The sequence goes on from JAJONQ010053892.1 coordinate 5,556, forward strand.
AACTTCAACAAAATTCATAATATTCTCATAGGGATCCTCATGATCCAAACCTCCGAATAAACCCTTCAGTTGAAGGAGCTGAAGCATGGTGCTTGTAATATGGAACAAAGTGTTCCCTTCAGCTCGAAACAAACAAATGGCACCAACACCACCCATTTGATTAGGGTCATTGACATTCGGGTCATTGAGATTCCCGGTGTCATCTTGGTGGCCCACTTGGCTGCCATTACTCCCTTTGACGCTCAGTTCCTCCCCTGTTTTAACACAAGCACACAAAAACCAAAACTAAATGAAGTAGATTCAACTATAACAAAGAAGAACACAATTCAACTTCACCAAAAGAATTTCAAACAACACCACTCCCCGACAGTAGCGTCATTTTGATTTAACGTTTCAAGAACACCTCATCCAATTCTAGGTGTCAACGATCTTAAATCAGTATAAAACCCAACTAAATGAGTTGGGGTCAAATCCCACAGGGAGCGGTACGTGTCTTAAATTCAATTAGGAAGTATGAATGTGGTCTAATCAGCCATAGAATAGAAAATTATCGATTAAAGACATAATCAAGTAAAAGGGTTGACACGAATGTCAAATGGGGGTTTTTGGTTTCGATTATCAACTATACAACAGTCACAAATACTAGGAATTAACAATAATGAGAAAGATTCTTGGGATGATATAGACATATGGGTAATTGCAACTATTGGGTGTAGGGTTTACTCTCTCGAGCTAAACCCAGGTCAACCCAATATCCACAAACCGTCAGTCAAAAACCTTAGTTCTAAAACCTCTCTCTTGAGCAAGCCAAAAATACAAACATAGAACTGCATTTGCAACTACAATTCTTAAATAAAACCACAATTAATGATTGAACCCACTTTTTAATAGCATTTAAACTAACAATTAGCAATACCCATAAACTAAATCATCCCATAATCACATAATCACACCCCAAGAATTTGGAGTTTTAGCTAGACATTATAAAAAAAATGGTAAAAACAATTACCAAATTGATTATCCATCAACTGGGTAAGATTGATGTCATCCTTACAATACTCCAATTTGATGAATCTCAAAGACCCACTTCTAATTTCTCAAAAGTGAATTTCTTTAATCCTTCAAAGCTAAAGGAAAAACCTAGAGAAAACTTAATTAATTTCCAAAATTCCAATATAGATACTAAAGTAAATGTTCAAAAACGTATTTATAGCGCCAAAAATGTGCTACAAAATGGACAACTCGGCGAAGTAAGTCGAGCACACCGATCCATTCGGCGAGCCGCCCTTTGATCTCATCCATCGCCTTTTCGCCTTGTTATTCAGCATCCTTGGGTTCTGTAAAGGATATGTATCACTACATCACGGAACTACTCGGCGATGGGCTGACCGCTCCTTCTTGTCGCTGATTTGGTTTCTTCCCTCAGGGCTGGCACACTGGAACTTTAGGTGGTGGAATTGCCCTTCGGCGATTCACCAAACGCTCTTGGCCATCACCAGGCTTGCCGTTCTTAAATTCTTCAGTTGTTTTGTTCTTTTTTGCATGTTATTGTCCTTGCTTTGTTCCTCAATCCATGTACTTGAAAATCAAGGGTTTTTTCATCAGTTTATGGCACAAATTAAGCATTTGAGGACACTAAATCAATATAAACAAAGCCCTAAATGAGTCCAAATATCGGACTCATCACCCAACACTATGGAAGCTTACATACCTCAAAGAACTAGATTCTTGGCGAAATCTTGAATTTCTTGAACAAACGCTTGAAACTTTGAACTTTTTCTCCTCTTGAATCTTCTCTCTAAAACCCTAAACGCTTTAGGGGATGAATGAAACTAATTCTAATCTCTTTAGAATCCTAAAATCTTATTAAGAATGCTTAAATCCAATTGGGTAAGGAAAAAACAAAAATACCCCTCATCATTTCGGGTAACTATCCTTAATTGGACAACCCGAATTCAAATGGGAGTATCTCGCTCATACGAGCTCAAAAATTTAGCAAACTTGGTGGCGTTGGAAAGATAATTAGAAGACCTTTCATTGGATATCTTATGGGTCACCTAACTCATTATGTACTGAAGGTTATGATCGATCATTTTAAGTTGACCCAAAACTTTGAAGAACCTAGGGATGACGTGAATGAATTCTCTTTAATTCATTTTGGAACTCAAGGTGCTATATCTAGTGATCTTAATACTTAAGAAATTTTTAATTCCTCGGTAAAATCCTACTCACCACGAAGGATGGTTCGAGTCTTAGTTCAAAAATATTCTGGAGTGTTACAATATCTACCCCTTGTGATCATTCATCCTCGAATGGCGACTGGATTGGTTATGGAACGGGGTTACTCTTATCATCGCTGCCATACCAAATAGAATTTTCCCGCATTAATACTCGGAACCAACTAAGGGCTATTATTTAGCTATTTTGCATAGTAAAACCTCATTCTATTCTTCCTCCTCCTTTATAACCTTTGACAGAATATCATACCATCATTATCACGATAGGATCATTAACCTTCTCTTTCTAACATTACTATGTTACTAAAAGGACCTCTGAAAAGATATCTCCTATACTCTTTAGAACTCATTACTATGTTATTCTCAACACTTGACTTGATTTCCAATATTATCATCTCCCCCTTAGGTCTAAAGCTGACACTTGAAAGCTATGGACCTATTCCAACATCTCTAACTGGTCTACATCCTCTTTTACTCTAACACTCGGGAGAAGCTTATCTCATGACTACCGAACTCTCCATAAGTAGGTACTAAGACTTCTTTCTATGGTGTTTATGTTACCCTCTTCTGATTACATACCCTCTCGGTACACCTCGTAATGTTCTTGTTACTCTTGTGACTTAGCCACTCTTCACCACCCTTATCTAAACATTAGGATCTCTCACTGGTACTACTCATATTCATTGCATCAAACATTTCAATTTCTCACCTACTCTTGTGTCAAGTCTACCAGATCAAATCTCAAGACTAACATCATCACCCTCATGTTACCTTTCTTTGGATCATGACACTCATCTCAAATTCATGATTAATGTTCATTACTAAACTCGAATATCAATATGATCGCTCGCCTACTATGATATACCTCATTACTTGATCAGTTCTATAACCTTCTAAGCATCATGACCCTCTCAAAAAAATCATAAGCCTAACTTAGATCTATCACTTTATGTATACTTTTGCTCTTCTATTCGACACTTACACTTGGTCATTACCTACATAATGATACTTCATCACAAGCTCCTTTCTAGCTAAAACACAATCTACCTCCTATGATGGAATCTTCATAACTCATCACTTCTTAGTCTACCCATAAGGGAAAACTCCTCATTAATAACTTACTTGGTGCATGACTATAGTAACATATCTTGTCGAAACACCATCTCTCTTACTTAGATTAATAAACCTCTGCATACTTTCCTCTAACTCTGGGCTCTTTCACTACTACTACTCATGATCTTGTAGCTCAAGCTACCTTCTCGGGTGAATATATTACCCAAGATCTAAACACACAATCCTCTTAAAGGTCTCGACTTAATAAGGTTTAGGGAAGAGTGTACAACTTGCTTTTAGCTCAAACGCACGTTTCATCTTAACATGAGTGCATTCCTCTCGAATTCCACACTTAACTCACTCACAGGCTTCTCTCAAGCCTCTCTGAAATCTCATGACCTCCACAAGACTCTTGTTAAGAATAACTCATCCATAAGGATTTTTCGACTTTACTTTTCAACCACCTTTAGTATAATGGGTAGTCGAATGAATCTGAGAAACACACAAAGTATGAATAAATCTCTATGACATAGCTCCATTGCACGATTAAGAGTATCAAAGAGGGGAAACTTTTCCTAAATGTCTGTAGTGACTTATTTATAGAAGTGGGGCCCTCACAACCACAAATAAGATCCTACTTGACAAGGCTTCATAGGCACCCTAGGACACTTGAACTCTGTGCTCTAATACCAAGTTTGTCACGACCCGAGCCTACACCCTGGAAGTGGCCGACACTCGAGAACCATCATCCTGGCTGACTACAAGCAGAAGACTAACTTAAGCATACAAAGCTTAAAATAGAATAAAATTCATTGAAACTCAAATACAAAGCTTTAATTCAAATGATTTACTATGAATATAAATAGAATATTCAACTAGCCAACAATAGGTAACTCAAGTATTTAAAACATTTAATTAGATAAATGAAACCGATTTCTCAAACTCTACTATCTATCTATGAAGCCTCTACTGTTACAGAAAAATATCGGGACAAGACCCACGACATCTCATAACTACTAACTGTAAGGTAAAGGTAAAGTCCTCTGGAATATAAGAAGGCTCACCAAAGCTGACTAAGCTGACTAGGATATCCCATCACCAAACGCTTGTTGACGATCCTGAATACCTATATCTGCATCTTGAAACGATGCAGGCTAAATGGCTTAGTACGTGGAATGTACGAGTATGTAAGGGGAATTCTAAAGCATAAACATAGGCATGAACTTGATAAAAAGGAAACATACTTATCTCTTCTCAACTCACTCAACTAAACGCAACTCAAGAATAAGATACTCAACTCAACCCAAAGGTACTCAACTCAAGATATGATACTCATAATACTCAAGGATAAAGCAATAGTAAAACATGCAATATATATGGAAACCTTTTAAAACAGTAGATAACAACTCAATGTATTGAAGAATATAATAATAACTCAGATTATATATATATAAATACAATATAACTATGTGAGAGTTTCTCTAACCCACAACCATCACTATGAGTTATGTGATGATACAACATCTCGTCTACGCTACCAGAAGGGGTATAAAACCTCTCAACTTAGTGGATCCACTAGTATATGCTAAAAAGCATTAAGGAATCATCTATAAAGTATGACCCTTTCTACCCACGTTGGCTACATGGTTTATAGGGGCTATGAGCTATCTGAACTCTCTGCCATATCGGTTCTTAATAATACTCCCAAAATATACTAGCTCATATATCTAAAAACATAACTTTTTATGTGGTTTGAGAGTATTACTCAAAAATCATTCTCTTAAAAGGGATGGTACTCAAACTACTCAAAACTCTTTTGGAAATCTCAGTTTCCTCTCATCTTAAATGTGAAAACATTTACCCTTGGGAATACTTAGTTCCCATATATCATTTTAAATAAAATAAACTCAACTCTGCTCTTTCTCAAAAACATTTCAAAATCATATTATAATATGATCATTGATGACTCGGGAATTTATATTTCATAAACATTGATGGTATATCTAGATACCATACTGCTCATAGATTGATGACATACTCGATTGTCATACTAATAATATTTTAGAAAACTCTTTTCTCAAAACTTATCTTTACTTTCTCAAAACTCAGTTTAAGAACTCAAGTGTTGGCTTTAAAAAGCTTTTTAAAATTTATAACTTAAATCATAGGGTTCATGTGGACTAATGAACATGAACAACTCAACTCAGGGATCTTAATAGCAATAAAGAACCTCAGTACTCAGAACTCAAGACTCCCTGATACTACTCATCTCTAGACTTCTCGACTCATAGGGTTCATGCAGTATTATGGGCATGAACAACTCAACTCAAGGGCTTCATGGGTAACATGTAGTCGTCACATAAGTAGAAATATAATCTCAAAAGGATTAGAAACTCAATGCTCAAAGACTTAGAACTCAAAGATACTACTCCTCTCCAAGATGCTTAATGTATGAAGTTCATGCGGAAGTTATGGGCATGAACGACTAGACTCAAGGGTCTACATAACAATATGGAACTAATGTATGCGAATCTTCTCATTCTCATACTTACTTCCACAATACTTAGCTCAAATCGACAGTTGATCTCAAAGGATTCACAATTGAACTCAAAGACTTTCTATAACTCTACTCTTAACTCTTTCTTGAATTTGAATTATGAATTCAAGAGTTCTGATTCATGATATGAAGGATCTCAATAACAATATAGAAATTCGATAATTACAAATAGAATTTTAAAAGAAACAGGAACTCAAGAACTCAAAATCAACTTATCTCAACAATACTCAAATCTAGAGGTAGAATTCTAGATTTCTTTTTTAATGATTTGAAAGTAGATGTAGGGCGTGAGGATGAACTAGTCCAATACTATGATAGCCTTACATATGTGGAAGAACAAGGTTCTTGAAGAATCTTGAAGAAGAACTTGATTACAAGCCTTGAAACTCTAGCTTGAAGGTAAACAATCAAGAAAACCTTTCTTGAGATTCTTGAATTAGTTTCTTGAAATCTTTATGGCCAAGAATTATGATTTTCATTAGTGATTCGTAATTGTATAGGGGAATTTGAGTTGATAAAAATGGAATTCTTGGAAAAAGACTTATCTTAAAGAAGAATCTTGAAAAAGGTTGAAAGAATCTTGAATGAAGTCTTCTACTTTGACTTTTACTTAGGGTTTTGCCCTATACAATAGGTTATGACACACGTAACTCTTTATATTCTAAGATTATGGTTGTTTGAAGTTGACCCAAGCAGAATCTTACATCAAAACTTAATCGATAAGAAAACTTCAAGAACAATTATCAAGAACTTATCAAGAAATTAAATTGTTCAATATTTATGGATAGATTCACAAAAGAAATTCATTATTAGCATGTGGGTGAATGAACCCAACACTATGGAAGCTTACATACCTCAAAGAACTAGGTTCTTGGCGAAATTTTGAATTTCTTGAACGAACGCTTGAAACTTTAAACTTTTTCTCCTCTTGAATCTTCTGTCTAAAATCTTAAACGCTTTTGGGGTGAATGAAACTAGTTCTAATCAGTTTAGACTCCTAAAACCTTACTAAATATGCTTAAAGCAGATTGGGTAAGGAAAAGACCAAAATACCCCTCATATTTTCGGGTAACTATCCTTAATTGGACAGCCCGACTTCAAACGGGCATATCTCCCTCATACGAGCTCGAAATTTAGCAAACTCGGTGGCGTTGGAAATAAAATTTGAAGACCTTTCATTGGATATCTTATGGGCCACTTAACTCATTATGTACTAAAGGTTATGGTCATTTTTAGTTGACCCAAAACATAGAAGAACCTAGGAATGACTTGAATGAATTCTCTTTAATTCTTTTTGGAACTCAAGGTGCTATATCTAGTGATCTTAATACTTAAAAAAAATTGAATTCCTTGGTAAAATCCTACTCACCATGAAGGATGGTTCGAGTCTTGGTTCAAAAAAGTTCTGAAGTGTTACAATAGGTAGTCTTTACTGGTAAGAAATGAGCTGATTTAGTCACTCGATATACAATTACCCAAATCCTCTACTTTTTTCACGATGCTATCAATTGAAGGCCAGCATATGTTACTAGCAATGTTAAATGCAAAATGTACACCACCTTTTTCCAAAAATAAAATAAAATGGTAAGGATTGATAAAGAAATGAATATTGGGTCAAACTTAACACTGAAAACTAGCTAAAGGACGATGTGGGAGACTCAACACCCCTGCCTACCAACTGGAGCATGAACAATATAAATGAACTCCACAGGAAGAATTGGGATGGGTTTGAATGGAGTCCCTAAGGCATAAGCAGAGGAAGAACTATTTTGTACATAATTGATCCATTCGAGATGTTATAACTATTTTTTCCTACCATGTTGGACTTGTATATTTATTCAAAACTTGGATCTTTTTGCAAAACAGCTATTGGCTGTTATTTGGAAGAGAGGAATGAGGTTAACATCCCTCAACTTTTTAATTTTATTCATTAATATAAAGGTCACATCACCATATGGTTAAAATAAAAAACTAAAAAAACCAAACTTACTTCATCACTTGTGTAGTTCCTTGAGTAGAACACGTTTTAAAAATGATTCTAGTATCTCAAAAGGAAGTATTCATATTACTATCTATATTCATTATATTAAATGGGTGTTAATGCCTTTCTAATTATCTTATAAATTAATATTCTTTTTGGTCGAAATATAATCGTTGCCAACATTAATTTCTTGAAATAAATTGCTTTCAATTCTCTGTCTTCAATGCCTTCAAGGTTTTGGTATTTCAAGAGTTGGCAGAGGATTAGATGGTCTTTGTTTTCTATATAAATGTTCTGATGGAGAGCAGAAAGAGGGAGGGTAGTTCTTCTTCTTCTTTTTATTCTTTTGTTGGGTTCATATTATTGAATCTTAGTTTCCGGCACCTAGTTTTATATTAGAAGAGCTTGTTGAATCTTGGGAGATACACCTATACTGGGTGAAATATCCGTAATGACAGTGTCTAACACGCCTCAAGCTTTAAAGAATTTCGTACAAGTATTCGTGAAGAAGGTATTTTCCGTAAGATTTCCACAATCTTAAGGATATCTTCATTATGTTCTTATGGAAGATACTAGAGGTTCTACTCGGAAAAAAAAAGAAGAAGAAGGAATCGAAAGGGGAGTTTGACAGCTAACAAAGAGATGGATCTCCGTTTCCCGTTGATGGAAATATCTATCAAAGTTAAAACGCCTAACGACACAAACTCACACAAGAAGTCTTGGGGCCTGAACCAACCATATCCCTTGCCTAAAATGGCCCGTACGGAGTTTATGAAACCATCAAAATTGTATTTTGAGGTTGTCTTCCTAAACTTTTGACCGAAATCATCTGTCCATGTTTCGAAAGCTCTAAAACACTGAAACTTGCACAAAACCCAAACGAACGATCCAACGATCATTTTATTAGTCCCAGCAAGTCATAAATTACTTGGGTCACCACAGGAAAGCTCTAAACGCTATAAAGATTAAAAAAAAATACAAAGAACATGACTTGGAGGATCATTACACAAAATTCATAATATCTTACATATACTTAATAGAAATGCACCAATCCACGGAAAGAGGTAGCATATATATCTAACCTTATTTAGGGATTGACAAACATAACATTATTTATTGGTTTTCATACATAATTAATATGTATATTCTCCAAACATAAAATTTTATTTCATACGCTAGGTGAAATAGCAAAATACTCATCATACAAGCACAAACACACGCACACATAATGTATTGAAACATTAAACATCATAAATTTCTCATATTTTGATAAGGTGATCCTCCATATCCTTGATTGAATCAAGGAAAAAATCAAAGTCAGTGAGGGGCTCAGGGTATCTTTAGTTTTCTTCTCATACACAAATGTCAATGTAGTCCATTGGTGTTCACCGGATGTGATAACAATTAAGGAATTATACAACTCTAACACATTTCCTTCAATCACTTTCCAAGTGATTGATTTATTTTGAGAGTCGACGACTTCAATCACTTGCTTAAGAAAATTTTCTTTTCCATCTGTAATCATTTGAATCAGAGAATTCAAGAAATGTTAATCCTAAATAAAATGTTCAATTCCTTGTAAAACTTCTAGACTAACACAAAAGAATGTATCTTCATCTAATTATTTATTTTGTTTTACCTTACTTTTCACATTGGGGAGAATATGGAGATCAGTGGGACATGTATAAATTTGGTTATACTATGGTTGGTATGACTGAAGTAATTTTAATTGAAATGTTTCGTTGCAAAGTATTTGAAAAATATTTCCAGATGCTTAATTAGCAAGTAAAAGATGTACTACGAAAATCATATATTGAATACTAATAATATTAATAAATCATAGTGTTTTAATTTAATGGAACTTTGGAGTGATAACTATAATAATATCTAAGTGTCAAGTGAAACAAGTAAAAACTAATGTTAAATAACTTCCACCCAAAAGGTAAAGAAGTTCACTTTTTCCTTTATTTATGAAAAATATTTTAGTTGGAATTTTATTTTATTTTTTGTAATCAAAACACGGTCATACTAAATTACTTTCTCTCGGAAATAATTTTCTTGAATATTGACTTTCGTAATATAAAATACACCAAACAATAAAAAATTTAATGCAAGAAAAGCTTATTGTGTGTGAGAGAGAGAGCAGAAAAATATGTGTTACCCTGGTTATATTTTCAGCTAACAGTCGAACCAACTTTTATGGTTTCACCTTCATGAATTTCAAAATGCTTGTACTTAGTAGGGTTTATATTGGGTATATGATGCGTATTGGTGTGAAACATATCATGAATCGAGTGTCCTCCACCTGACCTCAATTGAAGCAATCAACTTTCCTTTTACGCCCATTATTTCTTCTCCTTGGAATAGCAATAAGTTGTAAGAAATAAAATTGTGAGAAAATGTTTAGAACTTTTAGCCTTTATATAGATTCTACTTAGCTGTAAAATTCAAGCTTATAATAAAATATTGCCACATATGAATATTCTATTATTATTTGTGGCGCTGGAAGATTAGTGTTAGTTCATTAATTTTATATAAAATGAGGTTTTATTTTAGTTATAAATTTAATTTTCACGGTCAAATATAGGTGTCCCTGCTAATTAGACAATTATGAAGATATTTTTACAATCTTAAATTTTTTTCTTGTAGGTTTGGCAGATCAATTGTGCTAATAGATTTCGGAAAGAAAATATAGTGTCCTTGTATAATTGGTAACTCCACCCTATGTTTTTTGGATCAAATCCGGTGACAATTCTCCACTCATGTCCTTCCAGAGTTGGGTAAGTGATCTTCAAGGGCATCTCCCCGATCCATTCTTCCCAGCGCCCCTCAATCAAATACATAATTGTTGTTGCTTGTGCAGGAGTAACTAGAGAACTTCAAATTGCAATAAAAAAGTTGTCAACTAAGAAAGACCGGAAGTCCATGCGAGTCGGGCTGATATTAACCAAAAAGATACCTTCCTCAAAAGGGCTTGAAACCACGGAGACCTGGGACCCTGGTTTAGTAATGAATGAACGGAAGCTCTTCCAGCTCTCTCCGCCAGCGGCTTATGCAGTGGTCGGCCTTATAAAGCTCGTTAAATCTCGCTTCCCTCTCTACTTCACTTATTAAGTAGAAAATAGTCGTCGGCATTCTATAAGCGACTTGACCGCCTTTGAATTATAGCAGGAACAACCTCAATTGTCGTACCCAGGTGCCGGTCTCTAGAAGCTTCTGGAATGTTCAATTTAAGTGCATATGTATACACTAATTTATACATGGGTTCCGCTTCTGGGAAGACGAGTTGACTCCACAAACCAGAAAATGCCTCGAATATTCCATAAATGCCCAGGAAAAACAATTCATCAGTTACTGAATCATGCCATTTTGCTGATTCAAATTTCTTCCTTCTTAGGTATATTCTAATATCAATCTTTCAGTGTTTAAAAGATGCTTCAGCTAAGGGATCATGCTATTTACATGATTCAACTTACTCTTCTCAGAAAGCTCATTGGGAGTATCTTTCTTATAGGTTTGGGACCACTAGAAATATTTATACACGGGTTGTAATTGGAGATTCATAAATAATTATACACTTTTTCACTTTTATAGTGGAAAATTTGCCTCTGCTTCTGCTTGAAGGATTAATTAGTTGAATCTCATTAAATCCTTGTATTTTTTCTTCTCTATTTGTTTTATATGTAATTCTGTGCTAGTCAACTCACGATCTTTTTGCAATAAACGATATTATAGTAAAGCTAGGATTTTCTATATATAATCAAGGGTTTGTGCCGTGGGTTGTAGTCATAGGTATAATTTTTTATTTCTTAATTTTTGTGAAACTTTTCACTCCTGTCCACAAAAGAATTGGTTTGCAGCTTATAAGCAAACAAGTATGTTTGTCTACCTGGCTAGGTGGTGATAATCCATTAACAATACAGAGGATTGGTAACAATAGATTGAGAATGTTCGGTGATTTTATCAGAAATATTGAGTGCAGCCATGATGCTCAAATGAAGAGAAATTTACTTTTTGTTTCGACTTTAGATGATCAAGGATATAATTTTGACTCAGATAATGGCAATCTTAAAGTGTGTAAAGGTTTCATGATATTTTTGAAGGGTAAGTGCATTCTTTAGTGTAGTTGATGATAAAGTAGTTGTAGCTTCTGAAAAGAGTGATCTGAATCAGTCTCATTTGTGACACTTGCGGCTTGGTCATACAAGAAATAAGGAATTGTATTTGTGAAACTGAATTTTGGAAGGATATAAAAATCAAATTTGTGAGCATTGTGTGTCTAGTAAGCAAACAAAGTTGAAGTTCAACAAGAAAACAATAACAAAAAAATATACTGTTAGTGACCGCACATATCTGGAAATGGAATCTCTAGTAGCTCAGCCTAGTAGTTCATAAGTGCAAAATCTTAATCAAAATGATAATGCTGATGCACCTATGCAACAACAGTCATACAACATTGTAACATTCAGATTGAAAAGAGTGATCAACCGATCAAAAAAGTTCATAAACGTAGTTGATGAGAATCTTCTTGTATGTTTAAATATTGGGAAATTTAAAAGTAAATCAATGGGTTTGTACTATAGATGAAGGAATTGATTCATTTTACAAGAAACAAACATGGATGTTTGGTTCATTATATTGCCTGAGGAACAAAAGGTAGCAAACTATAAAGGGGTTTTTGATGTGAAAAATGTGTTTATATATGATAATTCAGAAGATATGATGATAGTCTCAACCATTAAGTTTAGATATTACATTAACTTGATTATTGTATGCAGTACTAAGGAGACACTTTCTAAAACTGAGGACAAAGCAGAGAAACATTATTATTGTTGATGAAGAGAATTCAAACAAAAGGGAAGATTTCTTAATTATATCTTGAATGTTTACTTGTATATTTAGAAAATTCATAATCCCTAAATATTTAAAACAGTCGGTGTCTTAACAGATTTGAGAAAGGAAAATATATTGTCCTTGTATGATTGGGAGAACCTTTCTCTAATAGATTAGGAACTAGCTTAGTGTAATGAAACTCGCACTCATTTGCTTACTTTTGTATTTATTTCTTGTTTTTCTCCTTACCATAATTTCTTTGTAGTGTTTGAGATGGGTGGAATACTTCTCGATGTGGTCAGGAGAATTTTGACTGAGTTTAACCACTTTTGGGGCATTTATGTTGAAAGAGTTGACATTAGTCATCATATAGAAAATCTGACGTCGTATGAGATTTCTGTCTATTCTATCAATTCTGCAAGGTCTATTATGAGTAGGTAGCATGGCTGGTTTGGATTTTGAGGTATTCAATGTGAGTTTAAGACGCTAGGAGAGTTGTTTGGGCAAGTTTGACAAAGGATTGACTTCAGTCCAAATTCTTGGTAAATAGGCTCGAATGAGATTTCTGAAAGCAAAGTTAGCTTTGAAATGTCAAGTTTTGTCTAGAACAGTCTTTTATTTGAATTCCAAGGTGTCTGGGATGATTTTTTGGTGTTTTGCATTATGCTTGTTTTGGTTGTTTTTGTTTAGGAGTTGACTTGGGTAAACATTCTGACGAGACGACCTCTATTTATCATGTTGTCTGTTCTGTTGAGTTGAAAATGTCATTTTCAATGCGGTAGCTAATGAGTTGGTATTTTGTCAACTCATTTGACTACTTTTGCTGTCATTGTTAGTATTATATCTCTCTCATCTTCTTCATTTTTTATAAGTTGAACAGGTGGATTAGAAAGGCCGGTCTTGAGAAAAAAATTCATTCCTTGGTCATTTCAGTTGATTCAAAGGTAATTTCCTTCTCCATTGCTTTCCATTACGTATTCTACCTTCATTTTTGTGATTTGATTGCATTTTTCAGCTCAAATCCTTGATTGTTTTTCTTTGAAAATCAATTTTTGGACCATTTGAAGTTCAAATAAATTTCATCTTCGTCCTACTTCGGGTCATGAGTTCCTCACGTCGAGCAGAACATAAAACGAAGTTAGTTTTTCATTTTGTTGTCGAACTACGAGGATCTATTTTTTATTCGATTTCTGGTCAAATTTTTGTAACATTGACATGCGTATAGTTAGTTCCTTATTGTTGTGTATATTATATTTTTGATAGTGTGGTTGGGTTTTGAGGCTCTTCAACAAGGAAAGGTTTCTGGTTCAAGTCCGATTTTGGCTTCGAGGTAGATTACGGTCCACTCTTTTAGACTTAGCTTAGATAGTACCATATAAATTGAGTTGCATTTTCGTTAGAATGGTTTTATGTATGTATGATCCTTGCTTGTATTTTTGGCCATTTTTGCAATGTTAGACTGTCTTTTTAGCCATAAAAACTTAGATTAGGATTAGCCTTGGTCTTTATTGGCAAAATAGGATCCTTAGAATGCTTCTAGGTAGCTTAAAACTTATATTTATATGTGTTGATTGGTTTGGTGTGATTGTGTGCCTTTTTTTGTTATTTTCGAGCTTTTACCCTGAAATTATTGTGATTGTGGGCCTAAGGACTTGGACTTGTTGGAGTTCGAGTTAGTACTACTATACTGTGACAAGTGTTTACCCTATTAATTTTGTGATTTGATTTTACCGTAAATGATTTGTTTATGATTGGAATATATCTTGGCTCATTGCATCTACATTTGATCCCTAATAGAGTCAGGAATAAGAGATTGTGGGTTATTTTGGTTAATAAATTTATTTTGTCACGATCCAGGGGTACCTCCTAGATCTAACAAGGAGTATAAGACCCCAAGAGGCCTCATACAAGTCACTTAGCATATCAGAACATAGAATAATAGAAAAGTGTGGAAATTTAAAACATTTTCCAATACAATCAATGTTTCATAAAACGAAGCGGAAATCTTTTAGCACTTGTCTCAAACCATCTAATACTTGAAAGTCTAGGGACACATCCCATACAAAAGTCTAAACAAAAAAAAAAGATAAAGAAAAGGTGGTGAAATGCTCGATGCTATGAGGACTCACCGAATCTAATATGAATTTAATCAATTATGAATATGATAGGAAGGAATAATTGAAAATAAAAAATCTGCATAATAATAGTTGGTGAATTCATAGAAGTGGTAGTGTGGTAGGTGGTAGTATGGTAGGTGAGTCATTTATTTTAAAGATTTTATTAAAATGTTTATTGTAATTCATGGTAAAATATAATAATATTTATTGTAATATTCTTCCGATAGTTGTTTTAATCTGACTATTTCATTAATATTATTTATGATATATTCTAGATATAACATATCTTGGGTTTCTTGGTACATATATAAATTTTTCGCCATTAACTGTTCTAACAATTTTATTTCTTCCATAGCTTCTATCCAATATTGTAAATATTCGTAATTCATCTTAATCTGAATTTATTTCTAAATCGTACCATTCTATT